>VWYK01077679.1:147760-227138 GCA_013399775.1 Semnornis frantzii
TTTTTTTTACTGTGTGTGGTCATTTTTTAAAGTGAAGTCTGAGGCCTGGCACAAGGCAGTAATTTAATCAGATAAGAAGGATCTAATTTGACAAATGATGCAAGATCAGCTTTTTACCCACTGCCAGCTTACCATGGCAAATCTACATCTTGACACTGAGCTCACTAAGTCAGTTATTATTGTTTTGGACACACAAAGCAATGAATATCTTTCAAACCCATAATTTATTCTGATTCCTTCTTTTGCTCCCTGTACTGTTATCCTCTGGAGAAGAGAAGGCTCCCAGGTGACCTTCTTGTGGCCTGCCAGTATCTGAAGGGGGCCTACAAAAATGCTGGGGAGGGACTTTTTAGGCTATCAGGGAGGGACAGGACTAGAGGGAATGGAGCAAAACCAGAGGTGGGGAGATTCAGACTGGACATGAGGAGGAAGTTCTTCAGCATGAGAGTGGTGAGAGCCTGGAATGGGTTGCCCAGGGAGGTGGATGAGGCCCCATCCCTGGAGGTGTTTAAGGCCAGGCTGGATGAGGCTCTGGGCAGCCTGATCTAGGGTAGGATGTCCCTGTCCATGGCAGGGGGGTTGGAACTGGATGATCTTTGTGGTCCCTTCCAACCCTAACTGATTCTATGATCTCTCCAAGTACATGTGATGAACAGTTTAACAATGTCACTCAAAAGACTTACATCTTAATTTGTCCATGATCTTTCCTCCACAAAGAGTTGCCAAGGCCATTTTGACGGCAAAAACGGAAATTTTACCATGTCCTTCCCTGTTCAAAAGTAGAAAGCAGACATATTTTACATGTCCATTTTACAACAGGGACATCTGCCCACTCAAAATAGAGATCACTTACATGAGATATTGTAATGCACTCTATACTTGGATTGATGCACAAAGAAATGAGTCCTTTAAAATCAAAGTTTGTTTTGTGGGAACACACATCAGGACATTGCTCTGTAAAGATCTCAAAACAGATACCTGTGTGAAGCTCAATATTGAACTGTTTCTCTCATCATACACTAAGGGGATGATTATTGCTGCTATTTGTGCACTGGAAGGCCCCTGTCTCCCCATCCTAAAATGGGGAACTCCTAAAAGATGCCTGTTATCTTTGGTCCCAATAGATTACAAGTCAGTCCAACGTGGGAACAAAGTGAAAGGCATACAGGGCTCACACTACTGTGCATGGTAGTAAGTCCAGCCGACTGTCTTCTAAGTAATTTGCACTGTCCTGAAGCAGATGATGGCTTTATGTCTCCTCCAGCCATCCTCACTCTCCCTCTGCAACCATAACAGTCCCCAGAATTACATGCCTTTATAGAAACCTCTGTATACTTGAGCTGCATGACTAAAACATGACTGCACACACTACAAAGCACTCTGAAAGTTCTAACCCTCCCAGTGCAGGCAAAATTAAGTCCAGGGCTGACAGGAATTGCAGAATAAAAATGTTGTACTGTTCAGCCCCTTTCCAAAGATGAGAGTGAACATGGCCTTGTAAGTTCATCTGCTTTTCAACCTCCCTTTTTAAGCATCCACTTGGTGAAATGTGATTTTTCTTGGAATTCTCAGCCTTACCATGATGCTGTAAGAGTTCTTAGTCACACCGGAGTAACTTTTATTTGCCACTCAAACTTCTTAGCATTACTTAATGGCTTCCCAGAAGCCTGTGTAATGTCATCATGCTTTAAAGGAGAGACAGTCTCCCAGTATTTGTTAGCTTAGCAAAATGGGACCTCTGTCTCCTAAATTCTACTGATAGGGCTAATGATGGCACCAGGTAATGAAGTTCTGTGCCATTTTCTGGAAGTGGAGTTTCTGTGACCTTCACTCTTCACTCTGCTGGGGACCTTCACATTTGTAAGAGCCTTCCTGCTAAAACATATGTGTTTATATTTTATGTAGGACAGTCCAATGGCACTGGCAATAGCAGCACATAGAAATTTAGCTCTTCATCAATACTTCTGTTACTCAGACTGGCATTTATAATTGTAATAAAGAAAGTTGTGTCTCAACAGAACCAGAAGATGACTGATTCTGGAGAGACACAGAGCCTGTGACTGTGTCTCTCTCTCCCTGCTAACCCCAAACCTTGCTAACACAGTGTCATATGCATACATA
Source organism: Semnornis frantzii (assembly GCA_013399775.1). Classification (NCBI taxonomy): domain Eukaryota; kingdom Metazoa; phylum Chordata; class Aves; order Piciformes; family Ramphastidae; genus Semnornis; species Semnornis frantzii. Next base: position 149,882 of record VWYK01077679.1, read on the forward strand.
TTAGACATGAATGCCACACTGACATCTGCACATTAGAGCATGCTATGTGTTTCACTACTGCATTCATTAACTTTAGAAAATGAATCAGTTCCCTACCTTGGCTAGCAAAAATCTAAATCTGAAGTCCAGTGAACTGGATTTACTTCTACATTAGAGTACCCCATAATTTCAAATTCTAAATATTCCTCACACTTATTTGAAATCTTGCTTTCTGGCTGAAAATCAACTGTACAGCCTAAAGGAAATAAATTCTCTGCTCTCTAAGAAGTAAACCTTGACTATGTTCTGTAGTGTTGGCTTTCATGCCCATTTCCTCTTCCTTACATTGTGCCCTCTGATTGGTTCCATAATGTTTAAAATCATAGTACAGGAATCTTCTGCATTTCCATCCTTCACAGACCAGATTCTAATATGTTTAAACCAGGACCTAGCACTGCTGGGGCTGAGATGTGGTCATTTTGTATTCTTTCTGCGCACGCTTCCCTATAGACCTTTGGGAATGTTTCTGCACTGTTTCATCATGAGGTTTTCACCTGCCTTTAAAAGTGCTGTTAAGAAAAATATATGCTAAGTGGAAGCAATGGCGTTATTAAGAAGCAATGGAAGAACAAGAGGAAAAAATAAAGCCCGTGAGGAAGTGCTTCAGATTCAGATTATTTTTCCCAGTAGGTTTAGTTACATTTACTAATAGGATTATCCCCTTGAATGGCAGACACATATCAACTTGCCTTCAGCTTTCCACCTCACAGCCATTAGCCCTCCCATACTCAAACAGTTCTGGCACAGGGGAACAGGAAAAGAAAAGATTGTATTTATCTCTTCCAATTCCCTGTTTGAATTGATTAGTTTTGACACAATACTTGGTATTGGTTATTTGTATTCATAAAAGCATCACTGGAGCCAGGAAAAAAAACTCAATTTGCCCTCCAAACAAATATGTGTGTGTGCATATGTATACACATATGCATATATAAATATATATGGCTGATGAATGGGCAGGATAATGGGGCTCAACACTTGCCAATATCATTTGAATCCAGAAGTGCCCAAAGCTATGTGTAAGCACTACAGATGCCCTTGACTGGCAGCACTGGGGCCACACAACCTTTTTGCTGTGCAAAAGCAAATGCTGAGGCATTGGCTGGGCAGCATGGAGATCTCTGTTGGGGTGCTCCCTGAAAGAAGCTTTAGACTGGCTAAGGCAAAGAGTTACCAATTCCACTAGTGGAAACAGGAGAGGACAGAAAATGTTTTGATTTCATATACCCACCTCTCTACCTGTGGAAGAGCACTAGAAGTACAAATAAAGGCAAAACCAGCCCCTGAAGCTGATGTGTGCTTAGTAAAAAAGGGAATGATGGCCAGGCCTGAGGTTAGCCCCTGCTACTTGGGCAAAAATGGACAAAAAACAAAACAATCTTTTAGACACTAGAACAGCACAGAGCAGGAGGTTGCCCCTTCAAGGGAGTGGCTGCAGAGAGACAGTCTCTTGCCAGTGCAAGGAAGGGCCATGATCAACTGTCTGGTCAAATCCACAGACCATTGAAGGCTAAGCCCAGTTCCAAAGCCTGAATTTGCCCTTTGGGTCAGCAAGGAGAGTGATGCCAAACGGATGAGACAGTTGTCAGGACCTTCAGCAGTACTCACACTGAGACAGCCTTGTGGTGGGGAAAGCTATAGAGAACTAACAGCACATCTTTAGAAATACCCACTGTGTCCTGTGAAATGGACATAGAGAAAAGAGGATTTTCCTCATCCAGTGGGCATGAAGTGGTGCTCTCCCAAAGCTTTAGGTTATCTTTTCCAAAAGTAACAAAAACTCTTATGTGTGGGCCTCCTACTACCCACCTTGATTGGGGCAGACAATTCTGGAAAGTCAGAGAAGTAATCACCAATTCCCATTATCACAAAAGGGTTTTGGGGGAAATTTTATTGAAATAAGGCAAAATTATTTCATTTTGGAGAGCAAAATGCATAATGATCAGGTCTCTGAAACACATCCTTTTTGCTGGGCTCCCTTCATAAAAGCTGGCTGGCCTGTGTGGCTTTCAGTGATTAGCAAAGTTGGAGGAGAGAATTAAACACTTTACAGCTCTGAATAGATGGATGAGAGAAAGGATCCAGTATGATTCAAATGTGCATTTGATTAAACCAGGGCAGGAATATTTCTCTTTCCTTTGTAGAAGTCAAGCCCCTCCAGCCAGATTCGCTCTCTTTTAGAGCTCCCAGTTCACTGCTCCATTCCTAGGACAGGTATGGCAAGGGACAGAGGAGGAGATCTTGAGGCAAAAGCCACTGCCCAGTTTTAATGTGCAGCTAAACCCACACATCAGGCACATTTTTGTCCAGAGTTTTAAAGGTCAGACTGTCTTGCTCTGCTCACTGGTTTGGGTCTGTCAGGGCCCTCAACCACACGATGCTGCCTTTCACAGACTAACAGCAAATTAACAGGAGCAGCATTTCTGTTTCCAAAGTTTGATGTTGTTGACTTGCAGTTTTATAAGGCTGCACTTCACTTCTGGCTTAGCATGAAGGAGCTCAGCATCACGTGAAATCTTACACAATATAATTTCCCCCCACTTTTTCCTCCTTTGAGGGTAAAGTAGCAGGGAAATGTAATTATCTGTAGGCCTAATGAATCCCTGAGGCTGTAAAAAAAAAAAAAAATTAAAAAAAAAGGGGATTAAAGTCCAGCATAGGCAGAGGCCCACATGTGACAGCACTACAGCATGGGGCTCCTCTTAAGTTTTGCTAGCCAGGTTCTAGCTCCTGAGAAGACATCTGTACTGCAGGCCTGGGGAAATACTCCCTGCCAGAGTGCTGCCAGGTTTTCAGCAGGCTATAAAAAAAGGAAGAAGCTGTTTGAAGCTCGGAGGATTTCAGAGTATATGCCAGGCAGTACATACAAACTAGGACTAAAGAAATGACAGAGCAGTAGGCTTGTCAGATTTTAAATCACACATTAACTTGTCCCTTGTGGTCCCTTCATAGATGTTAAGCTGCAGATTCTCTTTCTTCACTCTCTATGCATTTCAAAGAGGACATGAAAAACTGCATAACCTCTTCTGGACCTGTGCACAGCAGAGCAGGAACAGCCTTTGTTCTGTGTCACCACAACCACCCAAAACATCCACGAGCAGAACAGCCTTTTCATATATACCTAAGAGCTATTTGGTCTTGGTCTACTCTTCTGCTTGTTTTTTGTTTGCTTTTGTGGGTTTTTTTCCCTCCTTGTTGTCTGTATTCATAGAATCAAATGTGATCAGAGTAATATTTATTGATAAACACAAAAATTAATTTCCTCAGTAGCCACCTAGAAACCAGGATAGCATTTCTGCAGGCCAACTGTTTCCTTAAAACACAAGGCTAAGAAATAGAGGAGTGAGCTCAGCTCAAAGATAAAAGGATGACTTTAGGGGTGACTGTCATGATTTCCATATGATCCATGAACCCAGTAAAAACCCTTTTTACACCAGAGAAGACTGCAGGCAATTTAGCTGTCTGGTTTCTACAGAAGGGGGAAGAGTGAGAAAAAGATTTCATCCTGCCTCACAGTTGCATGCATATCTGCCATGCATTGCTGCCCTCTGAGCATGGGACCACAAGACCTCGCTGTGTCTACCAACTTGCAGCCTCCAATAGAGAAAGACCTTTCTGCTGCACTGTAGGGGAGGGAAGGGAGCAACATGGGAATCAGAGATACCAGCTCTGGTTCAACCCCAACAGCTCTCACTCTCCCCACAGCATGCAGAGCCACCACTCTCTGCTTCCCAAAACCAGGCAAATCTGGACCACCAATGGTTGCTTAAACAACACCCATCCCCAAACTTCAATAGTCTGAACCATGCTAAAGGGCAGGGCACATTTTGAGAATCAGATGCTAAACCTGCATGGCTCTACTTGTGAGAGGTGTCCAAAATCCCATTACAGCAAAGAGAGATCTTAGCGACACACACCTCTGTGATTCCTGAGGTCAGTATTTCATATTGCACCTGAACTTCATCCCAGCTGTCTGCTCCATTTAAAACTGGGTGACAGGCAGTCAGTGTCCAGCTCAGACTCTGGAGCTGGGAGTCTCTTCCTGGGGGTCCTTCAAATGTCTTTGTTTTTCTAGGAAGTGCATCCTGTGCACCCTGCTTGAAGGTAGCTGCTTGGCAAATGGAGTGAGGGTCACAGCCTCCTCGCCCCTGGGAGGGCCTGATGGGAGCTCAGGTCATGAGCCACAGGACATGGGATGTTTTCAGGAAAAGCAAAACCATATCCCTTTCCTTCTCTGTCTGCCTGCAGAAGAGCTAACTCCTCTCTCCATTTTGCTGCAGGTAGCCTCGGTGTCTAGCTGAGATCTTGTCCCCTTTACAGTGAGCTCCAGACAAGCACATCAGCACAGAACCTGGGCCTCCCCCTTTGTTTGCCAGCTGGGAAGCAGTTTGTCTGTGGCATGCAGCAGTGCATGTGCCTGGCCATTTCCCCTGTCCTTTAGTGGTTTGGGGAAATTAAAATGCCTGTTCCTTTGGTTTCTCACCCTTGAGAGAGGAAAAACATTCCTGAAGGCTATGTTTTCACAATGAATTGGTGTATTTTTTCTTCCCCTCTGAGAGTCTGGAGCAGAGGTTGGGTGAAGCTTCCTCATGTGAAACATCCACTTTTTCTCCCTGTTGCCATGGCAACTGAGTCTCCGGCTGGTCTGGCTCCATGACACCCAGTACTGGAGCCCTCAAGCAAGCCAGAGGACAGAAAGAGGGAGGGGGAGAGTAGCAGCATCCTTATTGTGTTATGGCCAGTGTTTTTGGCTGGTGAATTTTCAATATATAAGCCATGGTCATCTGCATCTGTCAGACTTAACCACTGCTCTGCAGCCATTCTGTTTTGAGGATGGCAAAGCCTGCAGTACAGGTTGAGGACTGTGTGCTCAGAAACTGTGCCAGCTATACACAGCACTCGTTAAGGTAATGGGCTGGCTCCACCTCAGACTTGTCCTTTTAGTAATATGGGTCCCATGCAGTAATAAACAACATGAATTTCATCACCTCCAGGTCTTTATCCTATTTCTGTCATGGTCTCAAAATCATGCTGCACTGGCATGAGCCAGAAAAAAAAAAAATTGCTTACAGCTGCAGGAACTTGCAGGAAAATGAGCTCTTTCAAAATAATGAGCTATTAACCCATGGCTCTGCTGCAGAGGCATTGCAGTGGTGTCAGCTGCTGGTGTGTCAATAAATAACAGGGCAAATTAGAAGTGGATGTAAATTTGTTTCTGTAGATAATTCCTCTTTGACATAAACTGGAACGAGTCTGAGTAACTGGATGCAAACACAGTCGTGCTGGGTTTGGCTCGACAGAAAGGAAAGCAGAGGTCCTTAACTTAGGTTCTCTCCCCAGCTAGCACCATCCACATGCTCATTCTTTGGGTCACAATTTAGCCTGTTCAATTGCTTGCCAAAGATATTTCCAGAGCAAGCAAAACCCTTTCACCAGCTGGGCGAGGGTGGGAGCACAGGTGGCTAGGAGAGGCAGACTTACGGATCAAAGGCTGCTAGCAAGAAGTTGAGCAGCAAGCTGATGGATTGCTCCACGTTGATCTGGTGGGTGGTTGGCATCCTTTTGTTGAGCTGGTAGAAGATGGTTGAAATCACAGCTTCCAGGCGAGCCACGTTCAGCTCGATGCTGGGATCCAGGTTGTTCAGCGCATTCTCCCGCAAGGCTTCGATCACGTTCCAGATGTCCACCAGGTGCACTAGGGGATGGCACAGAAACAGTCAGTGGGGACATCTACTCCTGAAAGCAACTGAGAGAAACAAACTCAGCCCATTCCTCAGGGGAGAGAATAGCCAGCAATGTGCTTTTGTGGCCAGGAGGGGCAATGCCATTCTGGGGTGGATTAGAAGGGCTGTGGCTAGTAAGTCAAGAGAGGTTCTCCTGCCCCTCTACTCTGCCTTGGTGAGGCCACATCTGGAGTACTGTGTCCAGTTCTGGGCCCCCCAGGTCAAGAGAGACATAGAACTGCTGGAGAGAGTCCAGCACAGAGCCACAAAGATGATGAAGGCAATGGAACATCTCACTCTTACAAGGAGAGACTGAGGGAGCTGGGGCTGTTTAGCCTAGAGAAGAGGAGATTGAGAGGCGACCTCATCAGTGTTTATAAATATGTAAAGGTGAGTGCCAGCAGGCTGGAGACAGGCTCTGCTGGGTGATGCCCAATGACAGCACGAGGGGCAATGGGTGGAAGTGGAAGCTGAGGCATAGGAAGCTTCATGTAAACACGAGGAGGAATTTTTTCCCTGCGAGGGTGACAGAGCACTCGAACAGGCTGCCCAGGGGGGTTGTGGAGTCTCCCTCTCTGGAAATACTCAAAACCTGCCTGGACACACTCCTGTGTTGATCTGCTCTAGGTGATTCTGCTCTGGCAGGGGGGCTGGACTGGATGAGCTTTGGAGGCCCCTTCCGGTCCCTGACATTCTGTGAGTCTGTGAATAACACAATCACACAGAGCGTGCTTCAGGAATAATTAAACAAATTAATGTATTTTCCATCCCTGAGAATTGAACTTGGTGGGGGAAATGAGCAAATGAAGTTCAAATCCGTTAATAAGCAAGCAATAAATGGATATTACTAATTGCAATGCGCACAACTTCAGCTTGGGAAATCATTTCTCACTGCAGAAGTGTTCCAAGTAAGAATTTCTGGTTTGTGGAAATCACTGGAAGGTAAACACATGCTAATCGTTTCTCTGAGCCATGCCTCTATGAATACCCACTCTGAAATTACTCTTAGATATTAATTTGCATAGCAGATGGGTTTTTCAGAAGATCCCACAAATATTAAGCGCTTAACATGTCCTGACACTTTGAAAATTCTGTTCAGCTATTTGTATGGAAAGCAAAATATTTTACAGAAACAGAATTCTAATTGAGTCAGGGCAGACCAACTACAACAAAACAAAGGACGTGTAATGAAGTCATCCCAGGGCCATTAGTTTGTGCCTTCCAAATACATTTGCCAAAGACTTTGTGAAATCTCTCTCTTTGATAAAGTCTGGGTCTAAGCTGAATTTTATGAGGTCTGTTGTTACCTGCAAGGGCAGCTTAAAGGACAATCTCAGCTCATCCTTCATATTGTACCCAAACAGAACTCTTGTTTGCACAGGACTCTGACTGGTGCAGTATGGTTGGCTTGCCCCAGATAGGCACTGCCAGAAGCATTGGACCATGCCAAAAATTAAAACACCTACACTGATCCAAAATTTCCATTTAGTTTGAACCTGAGCTCCAAGAATCATCCCTTTTTTGTCATAAGCATTACTACTGTCCTACTAGACTGCCACTAAAAACAAATCATGAACTTCAGGGTGAAAATTCTCTACCCTTACAGTTCTTACTACTGAGTATGGTGATATGTCTTCTGATATACAGTGCAGATAAAACATCTTTGTCAGTGCCATGGACAGAGGAATCAGTGCACCCTCAGCAACTCTGCAGATAGCACCAAGCTGTGTGGCACAGTCGACTTGCTAGAGGGCAGGGATCCATCCAGAGGGACCTGGACAGGTTGCAGAGCTGTGCCCAGGCCAACCTCATGAAATCAGCAAGGCCAAGTGTAAGGTCCTGCACCTGGGTAGCACAATCCCAAGCACAAATACAGGTTGGGTGGTGAATGGCTGAGAGCAGCCCTGAGGAAAAGGACCTGGGGGTCTGGGGTGATGAAGAACTCAACAGAAGCCTGCAGTGTGAGTGCAGCCCAGACAGTAACTGTGTGCTGGGCTGCAGCAAGAGCAGTGTGGGCAGCAGGGCAAGGGAGGGGATTCTGCCCCTTTGCTCTGCTCTCCTCAGACCCCAGCTGGAGTCCTGTGTGCAGTTCTGGAGCCCCCAGCACAGGAAGGACATGGAAGCCAGTCCAGAGGAGGCCATGAAGATGCTCAGAGGGCTGCAGCAGCTCTGCTCTGAGGACAGGTTGAGAGAGTTGGGGCTCTACAGTCTGGAGAAGAGAAGGCTTCCAGGAGACCTTAGAGTAGACTTCCAGGATCTGAAGGGGGCCTACAGGAAGGCTGGGGAGGGACTATTGACAAGGTCTGGGAATGCCAGGACAAGGGGCAATGGGTTTGAACTGGCAGAGAGGAGATTGAAAGTGGACGTTAGGAGGAAGTTGTTTGCAGTGAGGGTGGTGAGACACTGGCACAGGTTGACCAGGGAGGCTGTGGCTGCTCCCTCTCTGGAGGTGTTCAAGGCCAGGTTGGATGAGGCCTTGAGTGACCTGTGCTAGTGGGAGGTGTCCCTGCCTATGGCAAGGGGTTGTAACTGGATGATCTTTGAGGTCCCTTCCAACCTTACCATTCTATGATTCTATACTGAGAGCCATCTGTACAAGGAAGGAGATGAATTTTTCTGTGGATGGGGGCATTTAATTCTAATCCTCATAGCTAGATGGTTACTTGCTTGGGATGCAGGTGCTGTCTCGGACTGCAGTGTGACATGATGCTTTGATGGCAGGGAAATGCAAGATGATACTAGAGAGAAAAATGAAATCAGATACACTGCCATTACTTAGTCTACAATTCTTCCCTGTGATTTGGTTTCTTGTTTTCTACCTCATGAAAAAAAGAATCTCTGATGTCCTGCTACTGCATGTGAAAGCCCAGAGTGGGAGATCTACCATACAGGTGAGTGGCAACAGCAGCAGCAACTATTTCAGGTACTTTTCCACCTCTTGCTGTTGCCTAGGACATAACTGGGAAAAACTGGAAGATCCAGTTCTGTCATGCCACTTAAATATTTATTTGGCCTTTGTATTTAAAGGAAGCTTCTACGGGTGACCTTGTATGCTGGCAGGAGAGTGTTGTTCTGAATTGAGCCAGGTGAGGGGAACATTGGGTTCTTTGAATTCTTTTTGTCTTCTGGCTTCCTCATAAAAGATCTAACATAAGTCTCAGATCCTTTCAATGAAGCCATTCTCATTCAACCATTTAACACCAGCACGCTGTTGGTAAAGTCATCTGGGTAAATGGGACATGAATCATCTCAGGAGGTTGGCCTGCACATAATAACTGACCCTTTCTGGGCAGCTTCTCCACATTGCTCAGAGGCCAGACCAGGCAGAGAATGGAAGAAGTCACTATAAAGCAAGCCATGATCTGGTCCAGGACAGGATGGGTAGTGTGTATGCTGGTGGAGGAGAAGCTCAACATGAGCCAGCAGTGTGCTCTTGCAGCCCTGAAAGCCAACCAGAGCCTGGGCTGCATCAGAAGTGTGGCCAGCAGGTGGAAGGAGGTGATTCTCTCCTTCTTCTCTGCTCTGGTGAGACTCCACCTGGAGTACTGCATCCAGTTCTGGAGCCACTATCACAAGAGGGATGTGGACATGCTGGAAGGTGTTCAGACAAGGGCCATGAGGATGCTGAGAGGGCTGGAGCTGCTCTGCTGTGAGGACAGACTGAAAGAGTTGGGGCTGTGCAGTCTGGAGAAGAGAAGGCTCCCAGGTGACCTTCTTGTGGCCTTCCAGTATCTGAAGGGGGCTACAAAAAAGCTGGGGAGGGACTTCTTAGGCTANACTCCAGTCACCAGTGTAAGGTAATCAAGGAAGAAATACAGAGCAATATGCTACGAGACACAGCAACAGGCTGGACCATGGAATCAAAGCATCACAGAACAGTTTGGGTTCCTAAAGACCCTAAAGATTACCAAGCCACAGGCTGGACACCATGTGCAAGTATCTTATGGTCATCATTAATAGGGGAAGGGCAGGCAGAAAGCTGAAGGTTAAGTGTGATGTTCTCCTCAAGACCTAGCTTTTGCCTGCCATGAGGGCTGTCAGGTAATTCAGAGCAAGCAGATGAAGAAGATGTTCCCACCAGCAAGTTGCCCCAGGCTGGCCTCTGAGTGAGAGGGTATGTGTGCAAACTGTTGAACCTGAACTGTGCCTACACTAACAAGGTAATAGTGATAACATAAAAATTTACCAGGCATAACAAATAGCAAAAAACCAGTAATGCACTTGGAGCTGAAACAGCACAAAGAGGGGTATGAGCTTAACAGCACTGCTGACCAAGGCAGAAATTCCTAGGGCAGCCTTGGCATAAACACTGAGTAAAGCTGTAAATCCAGCAGCACTGGAGCTGGTGGGTAAAGAACAAACAGGGACAGGCTGTTTATCTGGGAGTGCATGAGCATGGAAGAGGAAAGGGGGAAATGGGAATATGAAGGGTAACAAATCACATAATCACAGAAACATCCAGGTTGGAAAAGAACCTCAGGATCACCAACTCCAACCTAGAACTCTGCTCTACAAGACTCACCTTAAACCACATCCCCAAGCACCACAGCCAAACCACCCTTAAACATAGCCAGGGTGGGTGACTCCACCACCTCCCTGGGCAGCTCATTCCAGTCCCTGACCACTCTCTCCATGAAAAACTTTTCCCTAATGTGTCCAATCTAAACCTCCCCAGTCTCAGCTTGAGGCCATTCCCCCTTGTTCTGTCTCCAACTACCTGTGAGAAGAATCCAGCAGCAGCCTCACCACGATGTCCCTTCAGGCAGTTGTAGACAGCAATGAGGTCTCCCCTCAGCCTCCTCTGTTTCACACTAAAGAGCCCCAGCTCCAGCTCCCTCAGTTGCTATCATGTCTTCAGAGCTGCCTGGGGGTACCATGTATGTGCATTTCCTTCTGCAGTCACAGGGAACTGCAATGGTTTCCCCAGCACTGACAAGAGGACATCCTGGGAAGATGAACCAGGCATTTCCAGTCCCTGAGTGTGAGAATGGAATTTCACACAGCAATTTAACCTTAATTGCTACAGCTTAGTAGTGGAAAACTCTTGAATAAGAGAGCATGCAGGAAAAACAGCTGGCATAAATGAGGCTGAAAGGGGGGGTTGTGTCTTTACACTTCACATGATCCAGTAGTGATACTATGTAGCTGCCAGATTTTCTTTCTTTTTTTTTTTTTTCCTTTTTCCCCACTGATATTATATTTTTCATAACACAATCATACCCAGAGTTAGCTTTGGTGATGGCCCTGGGAAGGGAAATATCCAGAGGCTAGCAGACATGGGACTAAGAATACCAGTACACTAACACATACAAGAGAAAAATGTTGAGTTTAGTGTTAACTCTAACCTGAAAGGCTCTTCAGCATTCCTGATATTCATTGGTATGCCAGAAAGGTAGGGCACAAGACTGAGAAAATGACTTATTGGAAATTACACAGCAGTACCAGTCCCCCACTCCCTAGAAAATATTAGTCTCAATGAACTGCTGTGCATTTGTACTATAAATAATTTTACTTGAGTCTTTTTTTTTTTTTCTCCAGAAACACTTTAGTTCCACTTGAAGCTAAATACACAACAATCCTACTGCACTGTTTGATTCTGCATTTTATTCATGAATTTCAAATCTCTCTGCAGAGGCTGGAAAGTAATACTTCCTAGAGGAGGAAATGGAAGATGGACAAGAGCCAGGCATTTAACAAGATCTGCTAACTTTGAAGATATCACAGGCTCACAGGATGTCAGGGGTTGGAAGAGACCCAAAGAGATCATCCAGTCCAACCCCCCTGCCAGAGCAGGACCAGACAATCCAGCTCAGGGCACACAGGAACACATCCAGACAGGCCTTGAAAGGCTCCACAGGAGACTCCACAACCTCTCTGGGCAGCCTGTGCCAGTGCTCTGTCACCCTTCCAGGAAAGAAGTTCCCCCTGGTGTTGAGGTGGAGCCTCCTGTGCTGCAGCTTCCATCCATTGCTCCTTGTCCTGTTGCAGGGAGCAAGTGGGCAGAGCCTGTCCCCCCTCTCCTGACCCTCAGCCCTCAGATATTCATAAACATTGATTAAATCCCCTCTCAGCCTTCTCCTCTCCAGACTAAGCAGCCTCAGGTCCCTCAGCCCCTCCTCACCAGGCAGTGCTCCAGTCCCCTCATCATCCTCATAGCCCTCCAATATCTACCGAGCTCAAAATCACAAGAAGAGTTTGTGAGGCTGCTGTACAGAGGTCTGAAGTCTTTACTCAAGTCATCTGTTACAGATTTCAATTTATATGTCAAAACCTAGGTGTCTACCATCAGCTGGCAATCAGGGCTCCCTCTGATGTCAGTGAGAGAAAAAGGCACCTTAAAGCAGGTGTTTGGAGACAGGTGGGCTGGGCAGTGCTCTGAGGGTGCCCATGTTTCTGCAACTGTTACAGACAAACCTAAAGCAATGAGTTGACATGGGACATGTAAGCCCAGAGCTGGGAAACTCAACAGATGAATCCCTCACCTTGCTCTTTAAACATGTCAGGCACTGGAATGAGCTGCCCAGGGAGGTGGTGGAGTCACCAACCCTGGATGTGTTTAAAAGTCGTTTGGATGTGGTGCTCAGGGATATGGGTTAGGGTGAGCTTTGCAGAGTAGGGTTGTGGGTTGGATTTGGTGATCCTGAGGGGCTTGTCCAACCTGAATGTTTCTGTGCTTAAGATAAAATGTATTTTCTCTTCTGACTACTCCATGGCCCAGAATAATTCAAGTTTTATTGAAAATATGAGTAATGAATACTTTAATCTGTCCAAACAGCTCCCAGATCCTGCTACATTCACAGCCTCTTACATTGCATTGCTTAACCTTGCACAGATAATACCTGGGTGTAGACTCCTACAGCTGACTTGGAACCCTATTTTTTTAATATGTGCTCACACAGTAAGCAGACTCTTACACACTACATCATACTGCCAAGGCAGCCTATCAACACTGTGAAAAGTCAGAGCAAAACACAGGCCTCAGCGAGCTCCATTCTATTCATCTGTACCTTCAGACATTTATGCCCACAGCTAACAGGATATTTGCAATCCTTTCAATGTAACAACAGAATGTCAGCCCTCCAGACTTTGCTTACATTCCTCTCATTTTAATTTTTACCCTCCCTGGTACCTGCTTTAATAATGCCTGCCAGACCCACTTATTTATCTATCTGTCCCTGGGATGGTTTTAATCTCACTGAAGAAGGCATATCTCCTCACTTTGTTTGCACAACATGTAGTGCACTGAACCTGTTTTCTCTGTGCCACTACAGTGCCAAAGAGTCTGCAGTGTAACAAACCAGTTTAAGGATGGAAAACAGCTTTCCCTCTCATGAAATCTGTCTTAAATTCCCTCAAAAAAAGTAAAGCTCCACAACTTTGCTTTTAACTTCTCATTGCTGTTGCTGCTTTTGTTGCTTTACTCACCTTTCCCTCTGAAAAGGGAGCTGCCCCTCAGCCTGAGAAAGATGCCCACCCTGAAATGGATCTGTAAAAGTATGGAAACTTGTCAGTCGCTTCTCCAGTGTCAGCAGGGCAGTGGGGTAAAAGCTGCCTGGGTGTGGGGTAAGGCAACCCAAACCCACACAGCCCAGTCCATCTTCACTGACCCTTCAGAAAGGCCTCGTGCTCTGTACAGAGCACAGCTCTCCAGGTGTGCAAGATCTCCCTCACCTGTCTGATGCCTGAAAACAGCAGAGATGTTCTCCACAAGCACTTACCAAACTGCACACTGCCCTTTGGATCTTCAAAGTCCTCTCTGAAGCCACCACTAAGCTGAACATCTGCACTATTGGCTCTTCCATGGCAAGGACCATTTGCTAATTTAACTTTTATGAAACTAAGCAATATTTACACACTGTCATAGAGGGGTTTATACTTGAGTATGTTCTCTAACAGATAGTGATTAGTGAATGTAAATAAAGCTCAGCACCCGGGCAGAAGTGCACAGATGAGCAGCAGTACAGAACGCTGCCATTCTGCAACTGCTACCCAAGAGAGCACACTTTGAAGAGACCCTGGCTGAGCTGCAGAGAACTAGGATTAATACATAAAACATACTCCAAATAACAAGTATTATTTCCTTCAGGGAAGTCCTTCTGCTGTTGAAACAACATTTGGAGAGTGCCTGTTGCCAGCATGTTGTAATTGTGACTGAGAGCTCAGCCAGCAGGATGTGAAGGAAAGGTGGTTGGAACTGTTTGAAGGGAGTTCTGGATTCTCCTCAAACTGAGAAGTTTTCAGACACCCTTGAAGTTTTGCATCCTGCCCTTCTGCTTTACCTGTGTTCAGAACATCTTTTCTCATTGTCTTTTCCTACTCTGATGATGAAAAAGAGTAATTAGCGGTACACAGAATTCCATCACCTACAACTCTGCCAACACCTATGTAGATTTTATTGATCTTGAGTTTCCCTCTTCAAGAGTTTTTCAGTCTCTTCATTAGCAGCAAATCAATGTATTTGTAATTTACTGTCACTTTATCTAATTTATAGTAGCTTTATTACTTGCAACTTATAATTTTCTATTTGGGATAGAATGGTATCTTAAAAGCATGAAGAGAAGAGATGGAGTACTCGCTTGGTTTTTCAACTCGAAGCAAAGAAATTTAAATGTATTTATGCAGTGAAAAATGAAGGCTTCTTTCCATCTTGTAGTTTATTAGAAATATGGAAAGGCTGTGAGATATAAATAAATTTGGATATCTCACTAATCTCAAAGGAGGCAGATCACTTCAAACATCAGTTGTCGAGAAATGATGCTGCCCGAAGCAAGCATGCAAAACAAAACTGCAGTGGAAGTTTATCTTCTAAGCAGTAAAAAAAAAATAATAATTAAGTCCCAGACTTTGTGCTTAAGCTTTTTTTACCATTTAATAGATCTACTTATGCAAAAACCTTCAGCTGTTCTACTGCATTTTTTGTATCCCACCTGAACCATGAGCTCTACAATGTTATCTTTGCATTTATTACTAAATAAACATGGAAGAGGAGATTACATTTAAGCGAACAAGGAAGTGACTAAATTAGGGCTTTAATAACCAATTAAGATTTATTTAAGGTACAAGAGTCCTAAATGGGTAGGACAGAATTCCACCTCGATACATTTTCCTTTGTGGGTGAATACAGGAAAAACTTTTACAGAAGTATTAACTTAAATTATTCCCCCAATTTTCAGCATACACTTCACTAAAGTTTTAGTCCACCAAAACTCTTTCAGATAGTCTTGAGTTTAAAAAGGTACCAGCAGTGTCATTTGAAATCAATGGCACTTGAATGCGTGTCAAGTGTTTCAGGTGGATTCAATTAAAAGGGAAAGATTTATGCTTCCTTGTCTAACAATCCTAAAAATATTATAAAACATGTTAGATGAGTCTTCTTTTTTTTTATTAGAATCTATGACCCCATCACAAATCAGGGGATTGGAGCCATTTGTCATTGTGATTGCTGCAAAACCCTGGGAAGTTACTCATCCTTTCTGTTTGGCTTCCCCTCTCCTGCTGCTGGGCAGGTAATGGAGGACTGACTGAGCAATGTTCCCTCCAAACTAACCTGGCTGTAGCCAAGCTGCCTCTCAAACCAATCAGCTGCAGCACAATCAGCAAAACCTTATCTACAAGGCCCACCACTATGCAATGGTGCACTAAGCACAGGTGACAAATCTGGAGTGCTTCAACTGCCATATGGGGAGAGGCTGAGAGAGCTGCAAGAGGGAAGGCTCAGGGTTTGTGTGCACAAACCTCTGCTGCAAGGGAGTAAAGAATATGGAGCCAGACCCTTCTCAGGGAAAGGAGAGTGAAAGCACAGGAGGCAATGGGCACAAATTAATAAATGAGAAAGCATTTAAACATAAGAAAAAAAAATTCCCTGTGAGGGCTGTCAAACACTGAACAGATTGTCCAGAGAGGCTGTGGGGTCTGTATTGTTGAAGATACTCAAAACCAAACTGGACACAGCACTAAGCAACCTGTTCTATATGATGCTGCTCTCTCCAGAGGTCTCTGCCAACCCCAGTGATGCCCTTCTCTAGTCACAACTTACATTGCAAAAACATAACTACTCTTCCAGGAGAAGAATCAGTGCTGCCCCAATGACTTTTCTCTAAAGCTATTGCTCTTTGCCTGTGCTACCAGAGTGCACAGGTGTGTGGTACACAGTGGTCCAGCAACAAGCTGGAGTAAGGCTAACCACTCCCACCTGCCCCCCCCAAAGATGGATACCCAGAGTGAGGAGGATAAGGAACTAAACATTCAAATCAGTTATCTTTCTTGTGAACTGCTCTGCACATGGAGAAAGCTGGAGTTATGGAATTCATGCAGATCACTTGTCCAGGTGGTACCCACTACATGGGACATGCTGAGTTTTGTGCAAAGTACTGGAACCAGTCTGCACAGCGCTGTCCTGCCCAACAGGAGCTGGTTCTCTCTGCATATGCTGGCCAGCTGCACACTGCATACACAGGAGACACATCCCCGAGTGGCTGCCAAGCCTGGCTGCTGGGTGCCTGAAAATCTGCACCTGTAGCAGTGAGGAACTGAAATTTTCTGGAAAAAGTTTTTAAGATTCTCCTGTCCATGTACCCAGGCTTGCATCCTTGTATCCTCACCTGCCACTCTGCCCAGAGGGAAAAAGGAGTTATTCTAAACCCACTGATCGCATCAAACAAATGTGGCCACAGTTGGAAGTGTCTGGCAACTTGGCCAAAGGCAGTAATGAGGAAGAACCATTAGGATAACTGGACTGAAAGGTGCCTTTCTTGCTTTTAATGTGGTACCTGACAAATCCAACAGGGTGTCAAGAGTCTGTAAAGATCTTCAGTGAAGTTCTTCTCCTCCACGTTAACTTAATCTGCAATAAAAGTTCCCTCTCCTCCTGCTGTCAATCCCTGCCTATTCTGTCTCACCTGTATTTAAGTGTAGCCTGCAGGGCTCTCTGTGGGTGGCAGGAGAGGCCAGCAGTCTCCCCAAGGAGCAGCACTAATGACAGTCGATTCTGCCAAAGGGAACAGTGGGCGATGCACCGAGTGCTGGGCTGGGACACTGATGTCACCCTCCTGTCCCCCAGACGATGCTGGGAGAGCACTTCCTTTCTTCAAACACACTCTGACACTGCTGGTTTGAGATGCTGAGTGAAGTATGACATAGATACAGTAAAGCCATACAGAAATCTAACTCCAAGGTTTTGATGACAACCAGGACAAATTCACTCAATTAAAACTCTGCCCTGCTGCTAACAAGTACACAGCTTAGATCCACAGATTGTATATCATTTACTTAAGCTTACTGGGCAATTAAAGACCAATGTGGAACTAGCAGACCTGTTGCTTCATGTATTCCATTGCCAGAAACTTCATAAATCTCCCCTAAAGACAATGATATTCCTAGACTATGCATCTCTATTATCCTTGTATCCCAACATAATACTATTTTAATGAGAAAGATTTTACTTAAGGCATCATTGTGTGAGCAAGTCTAAGTCTGACTAAATAATTCTTTTAAATGGGTTTTGTAAGTATCAGCTTTAAATCAGCCATGAGGTATCCAAATGTGGTCAGTAAGGATGCAAGATACACAGCAGCTTCCTCATTCCTCTGAAAGTAAGGTCAGTTTGCCTTACACCTGACTTCACAGTTCAATCAGTAAAACCACAGCATTTCATATTTTTAATGAAACAGAACTCTTCTGCACTACAGAACTACGCTGGAAAAATGCTTCTGTGCTCCCAAAAGGTGGCAAAAAACATCTCCACATCTAGCTGATACTGCACTGGGAGTTGACTTTCAATGTTTTCTCTGTGATAGATCTGGTGACAGAAACTGATTCACAGAGACTGTTCAAAAATATTTCCAGAGAAAAGAAAAAGCCATGTCCCAGCCCTCATATTTAGGACATTAACATAGAAATTCACAAGATCACAGGATGCCAGGGGTTGGAAGGGACCCAAAGAGATCATCCAGTCCAAACCCCCTGCCAGAGCAGGACCAGACAATCCAGCTCAGGGCATACAGGAACACATCCAGAAAGGTCTTGAAAAGCTCCAGAGAAGAAGACTCCACAGCCTCTCTGGGCAGTCTGTGCCAGTGCTCTGGGACCCTTCCAGTAAAGAAGTTTCCCCTTGTGTTGAGGTGAAGCCTCCTGTGTTGCAGCTTCCATCCATTGCTCCTTGTCCTCTCCCAGGGAGGAAGCGAACAGAGTCTGTTCCACACCCCACAGGCATTTATAAACAGAAGTGACTGAACGTACAAGAGATAAAAACGTCACTTTAGAGCCTGGCACAAGTCAGGCTGCGTTCAGCAACCCAGGACAAAGAGCTTGCAGGCAGGAGGCAGCGCAGACCTGACCACAGGATGGCACTCCGGGGTGGGTTTTAGCGCCGGCAGCGCACAGCTGCTCCAACACTCTGCGGGCACAGCGTCAAGCCAGCTCACACAAACCACTGCCTCCACAAACAGCCTCCTCTAGGCACTTCGTTGAACCAAGATTATCTAAGACTATGTGCTTGGAGATCTGGGAGTGGATGTCCTACACAGGACAGCAGATGTGGCAGGCAAATGCTGCCAAACCTGCGAGGTGGAAAGGGCAGAATGTCTTCATCTTGGATATCCTTATAACAGAGATAAAATCTCCTCCAGCAATATGTTTCTTCAAATGTCAAGTCTGACTACATCTTCCTCTCCTAAATAACTAATTTTTTTTTTTTTTACTTTGATACAACTGCTGCCNACTGGAGCAGACCTGCCTACTTTTGCTGGTTTTAGCTCTGACCCTTTGGGAAATGATAATGTTAATATGGTAGGGAAAGAAAGAAAGAAAGAAAAAAATCTCTCAATGCCACAAGAGGAGGACTACAGCTTTCTTTGGCACTGCTACCAGCAAAACTCAAGTGTAAAGTCAATGCAAATGCTACCAAATTGGGTTATTTATATTTTTCATTAATTTGGAAGCAGCTAGCAGCTCGAAGGATACTGGGCATTAGCCCCAATCTCACATTAACTGCTGCTGTCTCTTAGAGCAGTTAGTGGTGACAAGAGAGTATGCAGTTTAACAGTTCTTTGCATCAATTTCTTCCCTCACAAACCAAGCTGAGATTATATTGTCAGTCTTTGGGGTTCAGTCATATCACAAACACCAATGAAAAAGAATGAGCACCTATTACACATTTAGAACTGCTTGAAGATGAAAGCCATCCTTGGCCCATCTCCTGGTTTTCAGAGTCTGATCCGTGGTTATATGTTGCCTTCTGTAATTACTTTGTAAAAACACTGAGTGTTGGCAAGACTGGAAATGGCAACACGAGGTACAGAATACTAATGAAACACCACTTGTGTGTTTCCCTGAATGCAAAAGATGCAACAGTTTTACACAGAATCATAGAATGGTAACGTTGGAAGGGACCTCAAGGACCATCTAGTTCCAACCTCCTGCCACAGGCAGGGACACCTCCCACTAGTGGGAGCTACATTTCTGCACATTCTTAATCTGATCCACATTCTATTCATTCAAATAATTTCTTACCTAGTGGGGGCCTGAATTTGGCCCACA
Source organism: Semnornis frantzii (assembly GCA_013399775.1). Classification (NCBI taxonomy): domain Eukaryota; kingdom Metazoa; phylum Chordata; class Aves; order Piciformes; family Ramphastidae; genus Semnornis; species Semnornis frantzii. Next base: position 169,180 of record VWYK01077679.1, read on the forward strand.
AGATCTCCATCTATTAAAAATAAGTAGAGAAATGTTTAAGCTGAGCTGTATGCTTGGCTGAACTGCCTGACACCTGAATTATGTTTTTCATCCCCACACCAAAGAAACAACTTCAGGTGGCATTATGTTGCTCTCTTCTGAAGAGTCTGGGTCAGTCTGGAGGGTTTCTAGGACAAAATCCCAGTATCAGCTGAGCTGCTGTGAGAGCATTGCTATGAAGTAGGGCATTCATGTGACATGCAGGGCTTTGAGGAACAAGCATCTTATACCTCAAGTCATAAGGACAGTCCAGCCTCTAATCTTACATCACTTTTTGCTGAGACTGATGATGGAGGTGCTAACTACTGTCATAGATCCAAGCTTCCATAGGTATTTAAGTACATAATTATGTGTGAAAATGACAGGATTTATTTGCCCCCAAATCTTTTGGGATTTGAGCTATAATCAGCTGTGAGATAGGGAGAGATGGGTCCTTGCATCTGGAAGATCCACTTTTTTTTTGGTTTTTGGTAACAAAATGGTTTGAGTAGAAAATATCTCATTTAGAGAAATAACAGAGAATATCTGACTAAACCCTGCCTTTGTGTTCACACAATCTTCCCACCTTTGCCCTCCTGTCACTACTCATATTCAAAGCAGTATCTTCTGCAAGAGGCGCTCAGTGCTCCTGCTCCCCAGCCCAGTCACCAGGATGCCCATACCAAGGGGCAACTGTGGTGGCTCCCCTCACAGTGATTTGTAATATCACACACCCAGAGTTCACATCTCTCAAGCAAACAGGTATGAGGAATAGGCCAAGGAAAGAAGAGCTCCAGCTGACACAAACACAGCTCAATAGTCTGCAGAAGTGAGAAAGGAAACAAGACTGCAGGATGTCAAACGACAAATAAATGGGATTTAGGTGAAGTTCCACACATCCTTCCTTCCCCCTCTGTCTGACAGAAACTCTTTAATGATGTCGTCAGGGCCCCTAGATGGAGTAAGAGTCTCAATGTACATGGCCACTTATCTGTCATCCTTTATTTCACACATGCAATCCTTAAAAAAACCCTGCAAATCCAAGGGTTTCAAGGCACTACAGATGAAGGAAATGTGGAAAATTAAACCTGGGGAAGATCAGCACCTTTACAGGAGATGCAGCATGATAGTAGTGCTGGCTTCATTCATCAGAAATTGAGTTCAATCTTCTCAAACTATATACACTGAGAGACTGATTCATTCCTTCCTTTGTGCCACAGCAGTGTCACTGAGTTCAACAGAGTTACTTTCAATTTACTTTCCATCAGGAAAGCAGACATTCATCCATCCACATGGACCAAAGAAGGGGCTGAGCATACACAGAACTCCCAGAATTAGACCACAGTCTGCTCAGTAAAGGGCCAAAGACAGCTTGGAAATACCCTGCTAGAAATCCATTCTTGGCCAACAACAATGTCACAGATACAATTCAGCCTGAATTTAGCCTAGACATGCCTGAACTCAGCACAAGGAAAAGTGCCTGGATAGATAAAGCCTTTGCCTATCACAAACATGAATGCCAGAAAGCAGGATGCAGAATCCCAGAACTGTATTAATAACAATGCACACTGAGGGCATTCTATTGTGTGGCCTCTTCACACTCAGAAAAGCAGGAAATTATTTTTATGGCCAACATCTTCTGTTCTCACAATCTGTCCTAGCATGCTAGATACATGCTGTATGGAAGGAATCTTCCACTCAAACTTACAGAAAGTAACACTAGGTGCAGCTGGTGGGTAAAAGTACGAGATGGTGGTTGAGATAAAGCTTCCCTTTGAATGTTCTGGGTGTCCCAAAGCAGATCTATACAGTTAGAGGTACACAAACTGACCTTTGATGTAACTCCAAAAACAAATGAATGTGGAGAAAAAAGCACCTGGTGGGACCTATGAAAGGAGAGAACTACAGTAAAAATGATGGCTGGTCCCACACTGACTTTCTTGTGGACAGTTTGCTGTCTTCACCCCAAAGAAGCCCATAGTGGGTTTATTTGTAAGAGTTACTGGAGAAGGAGGTTGAAAGGGATGAGGAAGGTAGATCAGACTGTCTATGTGAAGCTGTGACAGAGATCACTGCTCAGGCAGGAAGATGGTGCAGACTGTGTGGTTAAGGTGAGGGAACACTGTGAGGTGCCTACTCATTCTCTAGAGCTGTGACAGCTTAAAAACCAGGACAGGGCGAAGAAAATATCAACAAAAAATCAAACTCAGCAGATGCAATGGAGAAGGATGCTTTGAATGCAATGCTACAACACACAGATAGGGCACAATGCTGCAGCCTATCTTCTCAGGAAAGTTCCTGAGTGATTTCTGCAATGACATAAAACTTGTCCTGTGCTCTCTACAGAAAACACATCTGGATGGAGCTCGTATATGACTCCTCAAGACTTACAGCTTTGAGTCCAGAACTGAAAAGCAGGTCTGGACCAAGAGGATGGACCACAGCTCCTTAGGAACAAGAGGATGCCAAGGAAGGAGAGAGCAGCCAAGAGAATGAGGGTTGCAAAGAAATCAGAAGTGAAGCAAATGTCACAAATAATCATAGAATCACAGAGTTGTTAGAGTTGGAAGGGACCTCAAGGACACCCAGTTCCAACCCTCCTGCCATAGGCAGGACATTTCACACTAGAGCAGGTTGCTCAGAGCCACATCCAGCCTGGCCCTAAAGAACTCCAGGGATAAGGTTTCTACCACTTCCCTGGGCAACTTGTTCTGGTGTCTCAGCACCCTCACAGTGAAGAACTTCTTTCTAACATCCAAGAACTTCTTCCTAACATCCAAACAATCACAGTATCACCAAGGTTGGAAGAGACCTCAAAGATCATCAAGTCCAACCTGCTACCACAGACCTCAAGAGCAGACCATGACACCAAGTGCCACGTCCAAACCTGCCTTGAACACCTGACATGAGGCTGCAGAAGGGTCAGGGAAATGATGAAGGAGGAGACTCAAAAGCACAGTTATAGTTTGAGAGGAAAAAAACACAAGGGTGAAAGAAGAAAAAGTTCTCACATGAAGAAGCAGCATCCCTCAGAAGATTTGGTGATCCTGTTACCACCAAGCTCTCAGTCTGTTCCCATGGGATTGTATGCCTGCATGTACACTGCAATATTCAAGACTGCCTAGAAGAGTATTGAGTTATTAGCAATGTATTTGATTTTGTTTGAAGTGTTCATTAAGAGGATTGATGTAGAATAAGATGCACAAACCTGCAGGTTTTGGGGAACCAGTCAAAAGCCTGCCTGATCAAAGGTGACTGCTGCCTGTTACCAGCAGCAGATGTTCAGAGAGCCTGGTGGGAAACTGAACAGACTGCCCAACCTTAAACCTGCATCAGAAAAGCCATCAGAATTGGAACAGTGACTGGCAGCTGTAGCAGAGTTCAGGAAGCCAGAAGGAAGGGATTTTCAGCTATGATCCAATTACAAAAGCTGTCTAAATCAAGGCAGGGCTGAGCCACCTGCATAGCAGAGGACAGCATGTAGGTGTATTTGGGACACGGTCTGGTCTACATTTCTGTCAACTTCTGACTCAAAGGAAGCCAGTTCAAACATTTTCCTCTGTAAAGAGCAAAACAGCATCAACTGACAAACTTCTGCAAGTCATGTTTTAACAGGAGCCACTTGGAACTATGGGTATGGTGGAAAAATCAATCTCTAAGCAAACGAAAATTGAGAGTTTAAGACACACAACCATGTTTGGTTCACTCTTTTTGACATGAAAATGAATCCCAAATGTCCACTGATAGTACTTGCATCAATCTTGTACGAGACAGACTTGCAGTGGTAGCCTTTGGAGAGCTCAGGGAGAAGACAGCAAAGCTCCTTTATGTAATAGCAGCACCCTTTGTGCTTACATGGAAGGAAAAGCCAACCAGCGGCCCTCCAACAAACATGCCAAGCACACAGGTTATATGGCAGTAATCTAACAGCTTCTATGTCTGTCAAGTATATTAATAAACTTTTACAGCTAAAAGGAAGAGGAAATCTGAGCCCATATTCAGGATACTGTGCTGTGAGTGAACACTTTGAGACCAAAATCCTTACGAAGGATTCGTCTGCAGGGAATATGCTAAATCAAGCCCTTTTGAACTTTTGATTAAATAATTGATGCATAATGCAGAATGTATAATATATGCAGTCCTTCCCCATAGTTGCCTGGAAACCCATATGGAACAGTACTAGCAGTTCCAGGAGCACTTAGTCTCCAAGTCTCTGGTAAAGACAAAGGAACAAAAAAGTTTTTTAAAATCATTAACTCATCTTTCTTTCCATTATTCAAGTACTGCAGGGTGCCAGAATTAGTAACTTACACAATGGTATCATGACTCTTGCAATTCAGAGAGCTTTCTCATTTTTTTTTTCAAGCTGTATCTCTTGAAGCCATTTGAATAATGTCATTTACTACAAGTGAGCCATAAGATGTAGCTTCTGTTAAAAGAGAAAACAACACAACTAATATTTCAAGCCTCTATCTCTATGTAATGATGACAATAAGATTGTAGGACATTCAAGATGGTCTACAATACTCAAGGTGGTCAACAGAGAAGAGAAAGAAGACAAAATGGTAGATTTATTTTTCCAAATTCTAGGACTTTTAAGCAAATCTCTCAGAAGACCACTGAGGGTTTAGAAGAATATGAGAATGCTACAATCACAAATTCAGGAGGCAGATTGTTTTCCTAGGAAATAATGTTTCAAATTGCAGCCACAGAGACCTTTTGCACTTGTTGAGTAGTCAGCATTGCTTGTCACTCTGTTTGAGTGTTCTGTGACCCAACCTGAATGCATCTTGTGCTTTATTGCTTCCAAGATGGAATAAAAACCATGATAAAAACTGAGACAGAGAACTGAATGCTGACCATAGAAACCTACAGTGACAGAGGAGTTACTTAATCTAAATAATTCTGTAATCCTGATTATTTGGAGGCTCTGCTTCTGATGGTCATCCTGAGGAAAAAAAAATGAGGGGGAAGGACCAAACTGCAGAGGCCATACAGTCCTTGAGATGTTGTCAGACCCCACCTGCAGTCCTGTGTGCAGTTCTGGAGCCCCCAGCACAGGAAGGACATGGAACTGTTGGAGTAGGTCCAGAGGAGGCCACACAGATACTTCAGAGGGCTGGAGCAGCTCTGCTCTGAGGACAGGTTGAGAGAGTTGGGGCTCTGCAGCCTGGAGAAGAGAAGGCTTCCAGGAGACCTTAGAGTAGCCTTCCAGGATCTGAAGGGGCCTACAGGAAGGCTGTGGAGGGACTATTGACAAGGTCTGGGAATGACAGGACAAGGGGCAATGGGTTTGAACTGGCAGAGGGGAGATTGAAAGTGGATGTTAGGAGGAAGTTGTTTGCAGTGAGGGTGGTGAGACACTGGCACAGGTTGCCCAGGGAGGTTGTGGCTGCTCCCTCCCTGGAGGTGTTCAAGGCCAGGNGGAAAAGACCCTAAGACCACCAAGTCCAACCAAGATCTTCCTGGGATTCTTGCACACCAAGAATATCACCAGTGAGCATTTCTTGTGCACTGTTTGACTTCAGAGAAAGAAAAAACTCCCTGAGTCAAAGAACGAATGGCTTGATAACCATGCTCACAAGAGCTCTCATTCCAGTAGAGAAGCAGCTCTCAGTTCCTAAAGCAATTAACAAAAAAAAAAAAAAAGTGAAAGATTTGGTGTTTAACCACCCACAGGACAGAGTGGAACACTTAGAAATACCTTCTAGCTTTGTGTTTAGGGAACATTTTTCAGTATGTAAGATCTGTGGCTATTTTGTAATGCAGAAGAGAAAGCTGAACCTGGACCATCTGCTGACTTCCTCAGGTAGTGGGCAACACAGAGGTCACAGAACCATTTCCAGTGTGTAATCAAGCCTTTATATCCTTTCCTTTTACTACAAGCACTAAACACTGTGACTTTTCATGTTGTGCTGAATGGGATGTTGAACAAGAAGGGATAAAATGAGATTTTAAGTGGCAGCACAGTACAGTAAAAAAACCCCAACCAATCCCAAACTCTACTAACTTTCTTTGGCTTTAATCAAATATTTTTTAACAAGTGCTTGTCATCCTGATGGGAGCTCAGTAGCTCACACAGGTTGATGTCATTCAATAGCCAGACTGTCAGTTTCTAGGACAAAACCAGTTTCAGCATCTTGCTGCAGCATTACAAGAGGTATAAGAGTACAGACCAAAAAAAAAAGCTTTAAGAAAAGCATCTAAAAATAGTGTGTTTACAATAACTGTCATTCATTTTCAGGGGGGAATCATTATATCTAAGGAGGGTGAGAAATTATTCTAACTTAAAACAAATGTAAAAAGGCAGATCAGATCAAGGAGGCACCCAAGAGTAGCTGTGGAAATTAAGCTGACATGCCTGCATGCTTCAGCTCTAACTGCCTGAGACCAGAGGAGGTAGGAAGAAGAGCAGAGTGGAGCTGGAGGAGTCTGCCATGGACACTCACATTACCTCTGTCACAGCTGGCAACAGCTGTGCATCAGCTTGGATACAACAAAGCAATGGGACAAAAAGATGAAGAACAGATCACTCATGCAGAAGAATAGTGAAAGGAAAACCAAAGACACTGAAACCCTAAGGTGCTGGGATTAAACTTCCCGAGAAACCAGTTCCCTTTTTGTCTGTGTTAATTAAGCCTCATGTCACTATCATCAGCATGGCTTTAGATTCAAGCTTTCAACTGCCAGTGATTTATCCTGATCTAGGGAAATCAGCAAACTCTGCTTTTTACAGCCAGAGTCACAGAATAATATCACAAGACACTCAGGGAAGTTCATCAAGGACAGCAGCAGTGTTCCAGCTGTACAGTCCTGTAGCAGTGAGCGATGTTTAATTGTGTAATGGCTTTGATTACAATATCTTGTTATGTTCTCCTCCTGCTGCCACCATAGCCCAGGGAGAATCTGCATGTGAATGTGACATTTCATCTTGGTTTTCTGTATAAACAACTGGGTTTTAATAAATTCACTGAAAACCAAATATTGAAGTAAAACATCCACACAATGATCACTGGGGACAACTAGAAATTGTTCTTTTTGGTGCTTCCTGAATATTGGTGAGAAAAACATTGTGTGTGACTGCTGTCATTGGCCCTTCATGCCATGTTTCAGGAAAGCCTATCAGCACCTTAGGGAGGTGGTGGAAGCCCCATCCCTGGGGGTCTTTAAGGCCAGGTTGGATGGGGCTCTGAGCAACCTGATCTAGACTGTGAAGTGTCCTCACCCATGGCAGGAGGGTTGGAACTAGATGATCCTGAGCTAGATTGCCTGGTCCTGCTCTGGCAGGTGGGCTGGACTCGATCTCTCTGGGTCCCTTCCAAGCCCTAACATCCTGTTCTCCTGGGATCCTTGAGGTCCCTTCCAACCCTGACAATCCTATGATTCTGTTAGCTCGTGTCTGAATGCTATGGATAAACAGCTGCAAGTCAGCCTTGCCAAGATGGCATTTTCCTGGTGGCAAGGGGAGCTGAATGGGAGTCTGTATGGTAAGGAAGTATATCAGATGGTCCAAAACCTGCTTCCATGTTTTTCTGTCTCCCCTCCTCGCCAATTCTTGCAGCATGCAGTGTTTAGGGTCACCATTAAGGCCTATTTAGAAGATGCTGGGTGAAGAGAAGTCAGCTCTGAGCATGTTGTACATTTTGTACAGCACAGACCGGAATAAACACGCAGCATGTTTGATCAGGTTTCTGCACCTGCTTCCTATCTGCTTTTATTATCCCAAATAACGAAATTTAATCTCAAATGATTAGGGTGCTACTATTTCTGAGACTACATCCACCCAATGCCACGATCCAGTGGAGCAGCCACAGGCAGCTCACACACTCCTGCTTTACATGCCGAGACCTGATGAGGCACAGCCGCCGGCAGCGTTTTCTCTGGGGTCCATCTGCCCAAGACTCTAGGCACTCACTGGGAATTATTCACACCCAAATCTCAAGGTCTCCTCTGGGCTTCCTCAGCATTTCAATTTGTATTTTTTCTTGCAGAAAAGGTATCTCTGTCTCGTGTTAGCATTTGTGACTGAGAGGAAACTGCTGTTCCTGCTGCAGCTGCATTGCCACAGGAATAAGCAAGGAGCCTGCGATCACCTTTCTTTAGCCACCACATCCTCTAAGTTACCTCTCTTAGCTACAGACTTTGTCTTTTCCTTATTTTTAAGTCTATTTTTCCTTATTTTTAAGTCAGCAGAAATAGAGCTGCATACAATTACTTCATATTCATGGTGCTCTAACAAAAGCTTTCAGGATTCCTGCATGTAGGTCTCTGAGGATTTTGTCACATCCCACATTGGGGCACACAGCAGATTCAGAGGTGAGCCCAGAATAATTTATAGGAGTTTTTGTTGTTTATTTGTACCACTAATATAGGCAAAGGGGGGTGCTTAAATTTGCAGTATTGTTTTATAAATATTACAGCTTTTTCACATTTATCTATTAATATTTGAGTTCTTAAAAAGAATTTGTTGCTTCCTAGAAGGGTGAGGCTGGACTGGATTCAGTTCTATCCTGTTTGACAAATAATTGTAATGATGAAATATTTCTCACTTTGTTGATTTTATTTAAACTGCCTGTTGGTTTAAATGCTCTGAGAGAATTTTATATAAGAAGTACTTCTCACATGCACAGGTTTTTCTCTTCTGAAGATGAAATCATTCCATGAAGCAGTGACTCTATCAACAGAGTCAGTACTCAAAGTGTAACACATACACTGGTATTCTGGTAAATGCTGGTGGTGAACTGCCACCTCCTCTGCAGCCTCTGCCCAGATTAATCAGTTTCAGGAGAAACACTGCATGAGAGAATGGTTCTGAGATAATCAAGGCACTTCTGCCTGCTTCACCAGTACAACCCAGCCTGCTGCTGAAGGTTTCAGCAAAATACCCTTTTGTACAGAGAGAAGAATTCAGAAAGGAAGGCCAGGAGAACCTGTGGCTCAGTCTGCACTAAGGACAGCAGAAACAAACAGTGCCTATGTGACAAGCACAGTTGCCTGCTAAGTGATATCCTGTGACTGTCTATGCTAATGGGAGCCTTTGGGTGAAAAAATGCTGTTAATGAAACCTCTGCTCTGCTTTCCTTGCAACAGCCACTTCAGGCACTCAGAGCTGCTCTCTGCTTCCATCCTCATACAGCTTCAGCCTGTAGCCAAAAGCAGGTCCCTGCAATTTATTAAATTAGCTCTTTAAAAGAACCCCTTAAATGCACTCTTTCCAAGCAATTTTTATCTGGCAAGTCCAGGCCAGTGTGCCAGGGCAGGGCAGGAGAGCACACTGGAAAGAAGATGAGGATGGCTTGAGTGACAAGGGTTGCTATGCACTGGGAGTGAAAGAGAATTGCCTTTGAGCTTTTCCTTTTCATATTCTCCACAAAATTCAAGAGTTGAGATGCAGCAAAAAAGTTTGAGTTTTTTCCCACATTCCTTCTATTTTCCTCCTAAACTTACTATTAAGTGATGCATAATGGCCATTTCTGTAGGGAAAAAAAAAAAAAAGAGAGTAGCTGACATGAGCTGGAGGTTTGATATTAACCATTTCAGGGCACTGCCAGTTTGGTGGCTCTATCTTTTGAAGCTCTGTCTTGGACAGCCATTGCTTGAAATGACTTCAGGTGAATAACTGACTTCCCACTAATATGAGAGCAGTGGTCTACTAGAAACAACCAGAAGAAAACTGGTTTTGGTGGTAAAAAGATCATGGGGTGGTGGTTCAACCCACTCCACAGCAACAGGAGTCATTCCTTAAGCTGCACAGAACCTAATTCTTAGGAAGACATTTTAAGTCCTGCCTTTATTTTTTATTTCTGAAGACAATGATTCAGTCTAAGTCTTGTATCAAGACCAGTAAATCACTTCTCTTAGGTTATCAACAGCAACCAGAAGGCAAGCACTGTTTGGCACAAGCTGGCACACTGAAGGGCATATGTACTGGTTCTCTATGAAGAGAAGCAATAGTTGCACAAAAGCAGACTGTAATTGGTAAGTAAGAGGAACAAAGTTAAGATTTACAACCTGTATTTTCAGCCTGCCAGCCATGAGGTGAGTTCATCCTTACATTTCTTCATGTGCTTTGTATACAGTTATCAAAGCAATTAGTGTTATGACTTTGCTATCACTGACAACTTAATCAGATGCTTTTGTCACCTCAGACTATTGTATTCTATTACTATGAAAATGAAGTGAGAATTTCATCCTCTTAAACATAAAATTTTAAAAATAAACAACCAAATGAATCATAATAGTGTCTTTCAATGCATTTCTTCCTGAATGAGAGAAGTCAGCTGCTGGGCAGGTGCTAAACCCCTCCTGGGTTTTGTGCCTGGCAGTCTGCTTATAATGTGGTGATGCTAACCCTGCAATTCATACTTCAGCTAAACATATATCAAAGACATGAGAGATGTGCTGCAGAGGCCATTCACCGACCAGCTCTGTAGCTAACAACCCAATAAATACTCTGCAAAGTCATTTCCACCACAGCTTGGCCTCTGCAGTATGTTTGGACAGCATAAGCTAAACATTTCTGTAACACAGATAGATGTAACCCCCAAGTAGGAACTGTCTCTGGGGAGGCTAATCCCTGTCTGCATGAGCAGTTCTTAACGTACTTACACTGGGTGTAACACAAGCATGGCCAGGCTGTCAGTCTAGCTTAGCTATGAAGACTTCAAAAAATTGTTTTCTCTGCGTTAGTCCTCTCCACACTGCTACTGCTGACAAGAGCTACTCTGAGTAGAGTGAGGCCTTTTGACTGTTGTCCCATATCTGAGGTAATAAAGGTCATCTGAATGCAAAGCAGAGAGGCACATCTTCTACCACCCTCTTGCGCCATGCATTTGTGATGAGTAGCAAATGCTCTTCATCCATGTCAGGGGAGAACTAACAGGTAGCATAAGCCACCCCTGACTCTGATTTAAAGTTTGTACTGAAGTGGCCTAGGGATGCTCACAGAGAAGTGTAACTTAGAATTACAGAATCAACCAGGCTGGAAGAGACCTTCAAGATCATCCAGCCCAACCTAGCACCCAGCCCCAGCCAACCAACCAGACCATGGCACTAAGTGCCCCATCCAGGCTTTGCTTTTACACCTCCAGGGATGGGGACTCCACCACCTCCCTGGGCAGCCCATTCCAATGCTAATCACCCTCTCTGGCAACAACTTCCTCCTAACATCCAGTTTAGACTTCCCTTGGCACAACTTGAGACTCTGTCCCCTTGTTCTGTTGCTGGTTGCCTGGCAGCAGAGCCCAACCCCAGCTGGCTACAACCTCCCTTCAGGTAGCTGCAAAGAGCAATGAGGTCTGCCCTGAGCCTCCTCTTCTGCAGGCTGCACACCCCCAGCTCCCTCAGCCTCTCCTCACAGGGCTGTGCTCCAGGCCCCTCCCCAGCCTTGCTGCCCTTCTCTGGACACCTTCCAACACCTCAACATCTCTCTTGAACTGAGGGGCCCAGAACTGGACACAGCACTCAAGGTGTGGCCTGACCAGTGCTGAGCACAGGGGCAGAAGAACCTCCCTTGTCCTGTTGGCCACACTGCTCCTGATCCAGGCCAGGATGCCATTGGCTCTGCTGCCCACCTGGGCACACTGCTGCCTCATCATCTTCAGCTACTCTCTACCAGTACCCCCAGGTCCATCTCTGCCTGGCTGCTCTCCAGCCACTCTGTCCCCAGCCTGTAGCACTGCTTGGGGTTGCTGTGGCCAAAGTGTAGAAGCCTTCACTTAGCCTTGTTAAATCTCATCCCACTGGCCTCTGCCCACCCACTTGGTGTGGAAATGTCTGGAAAAATGCATAAAGCAAACCCCACTGCTCAAAGGACTGGCAAACTACTCTGGATACATTCCACTAGAGAGTTTGCATGTATTGCCCCTTTAAAGTTCACAGCACATGGTTGTGCTAATAGAAACTGCAGCAGGAAAACCAAACCTTAGAAGAAACATTTAAAAAGTCAATAACCAAGTGGGAAACTTCTGAAGAATGAAGTCTAGATGGAGCATGACAGACCTGCAGGGGTCACAATCAGGTTCACCCTCTTAGAAGAGATGTCTCTAGCTGGCCCTCTAAAACAAGGGGCTGGCTGACACTGCACATACTTTGCTGCTGCCCACACAGACAAGGACTGAAACCACCACATCATCTTCTTAGGGAGCTGCTATAAAAGCATTTGATACGCAGGATGTTGCAGGAAGCCACAAATGTTGCTTTAGAAGCAAACTGGAGTATGTAGTTACTGTGCTTATTAACTAAAGCTGTGGCCTGCAGCACAGCTCAGCTTCTTGTGGCTGAATCACTGCCATGTTTGACACAAGCTCCTTATACCAACAGGTTAATATTTAAAACCTGCCCAGGCACTCTGATTAGCATCCTCCGCAGTGCCGGATCAAACAGTCCTGGTTTGTGACTGATGGGAAGGCCAGAGGAGGAGTGCAGTGGCAAGCCCATGACACAGGTAGATGAAAGAAGCACTGAGACACTTACAGTTGCATTTCTTCTGAACAAATCTGAGCTTGCAGGCTGTTCTGTAGGTGGACAAACGGATGCGATCCAGATCTTGAGCCCCTAGTGGAAGAGAGTAACAGCGACATCAGTGTGGAGTACGACCTGAGCCTGTCTTTGATAGCAGGGAAGCCAGAGAACAAAGAGGACACATGAGCTGACTGTTCACGACTTTTCAAGGCTCTCTCCTTTGCAGGGAGAGTAGAGAGGGGTGAGGAGAAAGAAAGGAAATAGCAGGAGCTACAGTGTTAAAAAGACTTTTATACAGGAAGGCAAGGAATAGTCAGCCCACTGTGTCTGTCACTTTGAAGAACAATCTGGTCAAGCTGCAGGCTAAAAGACACATTGGCCAGGCTCCAACAGCAGGGAAAACCTCCATCTAATTTTAATATTTAACAACAAAGTACATAAATCTCTGGTTGACATGGTAGATCTGAGCAAGGTATTGCCAAGCAAACAAAATTAGAAACAATATCACACTGTAATGAAAGGACTGATAGCAGTCTGCAAAGGGGGTAAAAATAATGCACAGGCTGTGAGGCTTTTCTCTCTTTTGTGGGGGTGTGTTCACTGCAACAGGGACCTCAGAGGGTCAGCTCTCTTCTTCACACACAGCTTGGACCTGACTGCTTCAACTTAAAGATCTCACATTTCCAACACAGCTGTCTGAGAGGTGGGTATGAACTGCCTGGTAGCCATATGTGAGCACAGTGAAGAAGGACTAGGATGGCAGCAGAATCTGGCACAGCCTTTAGGTCTCCTTCCCTTGTGTATCACTCTTAACATCTCCCAAAAAAAGCTAAAAAGAGGATGAGGAGGCTGAAGCTTTCTCCTTCTTGGCTGGTATGTCTTACTCAAAGAGTTGCTACCTTGCAGCTACAACATGGCCTTTGAGTTACAAGACTGAATATTCATTTCAGCACACCTTTCATGGAAACACAGCCAATCCAGTGCTTATGTACTTGCTCCTTCACTGTGGATAGCCCTGCAACAGGACTAAAAACCATGCTATTCATTTCAGAAAGGTACCAAGATACAAAACCCAGGGGTTCTTAACTGTCCCCACAAAACACTTCCAAACAAGGCAATCAGGCTGTAAGAGAAGTGGAGGGGGGAATGGCCCTGTTCTGATTTCAGACATGCTTCCTGAATGCTTCCCTCTTGATATTACTAGGTTGACCACTCAGCTGCACTGTTGTACCCATGGCCACGTAGGCATCCTTCATCCACACTTTTTAAAGCAATCTGTCACCATTTAGACCCAACATTTTCAAATGGGCTCTGACCTGCAGGATGAAAATGGGAATGATACTATTTCCAGTCAGGAAAAAATAAAAAAGAAGGGTCTGGGGAGAGGCTTCTCCCACACTATCTTCCCAGGATCCCCAGCTACTTCCTTTTGCCAGCTGCCTCTCTTAATCTGTTCCCTTAGGTACTGCTTTTAATTTTTTTCATCATATGCTCCTTGGTTAAACTACACAGGCTTTTCTCTTCTCATTGACAGCTTTGGGAAGACTTCTTTACTAGGAAAGGGGAGGATGATGCTTGCAACACTTAAGGTTTTCCTTTTTTCCATAGGGCTGACAAATAAAATGCAACTTTTTCCCTCTCAACTGTTCTAATGAGAGCAGTTCCTTTGTAGAACTCCAGCCTTTTAACCAGATGCAGAGGCTCAAAGCAAAGTGACACTCAGGCTCCCTGAGCTTCCTGAATTGCAGCATTAATCCTAAATAAACAAAGTTGTAAGCAAAAATGTTCCTTTTTATCTTTGCTATTTACACACGCAGTGGGCGGTGTTATTTTGATACTACTTTGGGAGTAGGTGATTCCATTGTTTGCTTTAGAGCAGCCTGTGTGCTGCTGTCTTGTGGATTTGTGGCTACAAAAGTGTTGACAACACACCAAGGTTTTAGCTGTTGCTGAACAGCCTTTGCACAGCATCCAGGACATTCTGTTTCCCATACTTTCAGTGTTGGCTGGGGGTGTGCCAGCATCTGGGGCAGGACACAGTCAGCACAGATGACCCTACCTGACCAAAAGGTTAGGCCAGACCATATAATGTAAACTAGGGCAGGGAAAGAAGCAGATGGGGAGATGTTTCTTCCAAGGTGGACACTGCTCAGAGACTAGCTGAGCATCAGTCTGCTTTTGGGAGGTGATGAGTGACCACTTTTGCATCACTTGTTGTTTTTGCTGTCATTTTTTCTCTCTCTTCCTGTCACTCAATCAACTGTCTTTAGTGCAAGCTGTGAGTTTCACAGAATCACAGAATGTCAGGGGCAGGAAGGGACCTCAAAAGCTCATCCAGTCCAACCCCACTGCCAGAGCAGGATCTAGAGCAGATCAACACAGGAACGTGTCCGGGCAGGTTTTGAGTATCTCCAAGGGAGACTCCACATACCTTCTGGGCAGCCTGTTCCAGTGCTCTGTCACCCTCACAGGAAAAAAATTCCTCCTTGTGTTTATATGAAACTTCCTATGCCTCAGTTTCCACCCATTGCCCCTTATCCTGTCACTGGGCATCACCCAGCAGAGCCTGGCTCCAGGCTCCTGCCACTCACCCTGCACATATTGATAAACATTGATGAGGTCACCTCTCAGGCTCCTCTTCTCCAAGCAGCACAGCCCCAGCTGCCTCACTCTGTCCTCATAAGAGAGATGTTCCATTGCCTTCATCATCTTTGTGGCTCTGTGCTGGACTCTCTCCAGCAGTTCTATGTCCCTCTTGAACTGGGGGGCCCAGCACTGAACACAGTACTCCAGATGTGACCTCACCAGTTTTCTGGCCTTTGCTCCCCCTACATCCTCTCCCATCCCACTGGGGGCTGGTTGAGGATCAAGTGATTGTGTGGGTGCTGAGCAGTTGGTTGGAGTCAACCTAACCACAGAGATCTCCACTAAAGGATGTGGTCTTTTGGAGATCTTTATCCCTTCTCATTGCCACCTCTGTATTGCAGCAATGTCTCAAGAGCTACTGATTAAAACAACACAATCACACAATATCTGATGTAGAAAACCTCTCTCTCCTGCTATTTGGTCAAACCAGCCCATTTTGCTGTAGTTTTTGTCTCACAACATGAAGCCATTTGTGAAATGGAGATATCAGTTAGTCCAAGTGGAAAGCTTGCAGAAATTTTTCTGACACTGCACTGCAACTGGCTTGGGCTGTCACAGGGAAACATTTCTAGGGCTTACTTACGCATTTCTGCAAACAGCTGCCTTCTTTCTGCCATGGTATTGCCTCTTTTCCCACAATCTTCAATCATTCTGGAAAACAGAACCATGTGAAAATATTGAGCATTATTCCCAGACTGAACACAGGCACTTAAGCATCCATAAGCAATCCTGCAGAACCTGTGAGGCTGACTGGTGCTCCACGTGTACCCAAGGCCTTTTGCCAGCCTCTCTGTGGCAGGGTTTGCGGAGAAGCTGGTCCCCAAATTGTCCTCCATTCCCCAGATTCTGCTTTCAAGCATTTGTTTCCCCCTGCCTCTCTCTCCCAAAGGCAATGTTCAGTTTTTCTGCTTGATGTAACTAACTGACTTATGTAACACAAGCTCTGAAATTCATTTTAGCTTTTCTTAAATAAGGAATCTTCTGTTTAAATTATGTAAGAGAGAAGAAATCATAAAAGATTTGGATACTATTTTATGGCTTAGAAAATGCCTTCCTAGACAATTCTGTGTGGAAAGACAAAGAAAATAACACAACAGCAACTAAATCTCTACTCCACAACATAATACCCTCTTATTCACTCAAGCAAATACACTCCAAATATTTATTCAAATTCAGGACAGTATGTCTCTGATTAAATGAGCTCCAGTAAAAGGCTCACGAGTAAGAACATATTTTCCTGTAGTTTTCAGATATAAAAGTCAGAGCATTTTGAAGAGCACTACTGCTGGATAGAGCACAGAGAGAAGACAGCTTCCTTCACAGTCAGCAGCCGAACCATAAAGGACTAAAGCCTTCAGAGTGGAGATAAACATCTTTAGCAGCACTCAAAAAAAGAAGGCAGTGTCAGTATCACCACTTCTGATGGGTAATTAATCTAGCAAACCAAGATCCCTTCCTCCCTGCCAAGTCTGGTTAGGGCTTCTGACCTGCATTGTAACCTACATCCTAATCTTGATTAGACTGTAAAACAACATTGGACCACCTGGGATATAAGGAGATGTTCTCTGTGGAGACCTGCAATCCAAAATACTTCACCATATCCCATAATAAACTTAGAGATGCATATAACAGGAAGAATAAAACTACTGGATGCTGAAGGACTAAAAATACAAAATCACTTTGCTTTTATTTGTTGGAGAAAGCAAAGCTACCACACAAGAGATGTTTTATTTTGTGGGTTTTTTTTACCTTCCAAAAGGCACTGTTCAAATGAAGAGGTGGCACAGCACAGCTGCCTTTCCCAAACAGCCTATTCACTTCTCAGAGCATGATAAAGGCTCCACTATAGCCCTGTCTGTGTGGACATTTCATGATGAGAGCAGCAGTCCCACTAGGCAGTGAATGAAGGGTATGGCTGCAGCCTGTTTTCAGGGATACTCAAGTTCAGCCTTATTCACCTCTGGCCAGAAGTGATACAGATGTGTGCAGTATGGTATTAAATGTGACCTAATACATTTTGCCTTTCCAGTATAGTGTGTGAAAGTGACCACACTGCCTGACCTGGAGGTAGCTGGAGTCTTGCTAGCTCAGAGGTGTCAGGGAAGACTCACATCTACCTGCAGAACGAGATACACCTCAAGATACACCAGAGCCAACCTGCATCCTAATTAGACAGCAAGTGCTAATGTCTTTTGTATCTGGATCAGCCTTAAATCTCTGCCCTTATAAAAAAGATGAAAAACGATGTAATCCCCCTGACCTCAGCTTGAGCTCCACACCTCTTTCTGTTGCTAATCGAACTCTCAGGAGGAGACAAATGTGCCATGATAAATGACCAGCCCTGGCAGGACAGGTGGGTTAATAAAGCCCTTTGAAGAGATAGCATCTTTCACCAGGCAGGGCTGGTGGAGTGAATACTTCAGAGCAAATACAGTTTTAGATTAACTTTCATTATTTGTGGAGTGGCTCACAGGCCAGCATCGTTTTCTCTGCCTTCTGCCATACTCAGAATTATTCTACAACATGCAAGTGATTTCCAGGCTATGTGCTGTTGTCTGAGGCTGGGTTATTTTGATTTTGGCACCAGGAGCACACCATCATCTCCTAGTTTCACGATACAGTTTACACTTACATCTCACAGATTTTTGCCCATGCATCAATTTGCTGTTTTCACTCCACCAATGTTCTCCACCACTCACAAAATCATCACTGCTGTCGCAGTGAGCGCTGCAACCTTTATGGAAAACAAAAGGGGTATGACTTTATTCTCCCTGCCTTCATACTGCCTCTTGGATAAAAACATTCCGTGGAGTTTAAATATCCACAATGCATGCACTGGAACGTGGCTCACCTGCAACCTTATGCACCATGTGGAATAATCTTCCCAGTCATAATTCAATAGAAAGAGAGATTTCTCAAACAGTGTAAATGGCACAGCAATTGCTCCACTGCCTTCAGAGAGCCCGTTCCTGACGTGTCCCTTCAGTGGGGTAAAAATCATTAGCTGGTTCTCCCTTCTGTGCAATTCATCCTCCCCTTAACTTTTATTGATGTTTATATCTCCTTATATAAAATGTTCCCTGGACCTGATCATCATTTCTCATAATGTCCCATTACCTACTGAAACTGAATCATCCTTTTCACTGCTGGCTCTTGTGGGGATTACCAGGCCTGACAAATAACTTTATATTTACACACACAACTCAAGTTTCCTTGGAGAGGGAAGGAACCTTGTATTTATGTTTTTAAGAATCACTGCATTAGATATTTTGCAGATTTTAAAGTAGCCTTCATCCCATATGACAATCCTAACCCCCTCTGCAATGGGATATAAGATGTTCAGCTTAGAAGAGTATTAGCAGTGGTAGCATTTTCAGATAGCATCATAGAACTGCGTCAGTTGGAAAAGACCTCTAAGATTATCAAGTCCAACCACTGACCTAAGACCAGCATGCACACTAAAACATGTCATAAAGTGCCACATTTACACATGTCTTGAACACCTCCAGGGACAGTGACTCCACCACCTCCCTGGGTAGCCTGGCCACTTCCAATCCCTGCCCGCTCTTTCAGTAAAGAAATGTTTCCTAATATCCAACCTAAACCTCTCCTGGTACAGCTTCAGGCCATTTCCTCTCATTCCATCACCTAAGACTAGGGAGAAGAGAGCAACCCTTGCCACACTCTAACCTCCTTTCACAGTGCCATAGAGAGCAAGCACAGAACGAACCAGGTTGGAAAAGACCTCTAAGATCAAGTCCAGTCTATCACCTAACCCTTCCAATTAACTAACCCATGGCACCAAGTGCCTCATCCAACCTCCTCTTAAACACCTCCAAGGATGGGGACTCCACCCCCTCCCTGGGCAGCCCATTCCAATGCCAATCACTCTTTCCATGAAGGACTTCTTCCTAACGCTCAGCCTAAACCTGCCCTGGCACAGCTTGAGACTGTGTCCTCTTGTTATGTCACTGGGCGCCTGGGAGAAGAGGTTTCCCCTCCGCCTCCTCTTCTCCAGACTCAACAACCTCAGTTCCCTCAGCTGCTTGTCAAAAGATTTGTTTTCTAGAGCCTTTGCCAACTTTGCTGCCTTCTACCTCACCCTCACACCTTTTCCTGGTAGCAAAAAGACAGACAATGCTCATCAATATTGTTATTTTTGAGTCCATAGGCACTCAGCTGTGTCTTCCAAGCTTTTCATAAGCATTTTTAACTCCAGAATGTGCTGTGGCCGAGGCTCAACTACCACCATAGGTCATGGGTGTTGAGTATCTCCCTTTTCAGCTGCTTTCACCTGGATCCATCTCACAGGTACTCAGCTCAGCTCAGCTCCTTAACTCAAGTCACAGCTCCCAGCCTGGGATGTGCTCAGCTCAGTCCTTGAGGCTGCCCATCAGAATAACTGACTGCAGTCACGTTCCAGTAGCTCTCATTTCGCTTGCAACACCTTGCCAAGTCACAGGGAAAAAAAATAAAGTACAGTTTGTTCCAAAGGGAAAAAGAGAAATTCACAAAGTGAACTTTAATGTACTCTACAAAACAGAATAAATTATCAGAGATATAATTCTGAAAAAATATTAATTAATGTAAGCTCTTCCCATAGCAAGGATTAGATTATATTTGTTTTCCATTGATCCCTTCCACTATCTTTTTCCCTTCACTTCCCCCCCCNACTGTGCATCTAATTAAAATTCTTCTCACAGGCTAATTAGTAAGGTACCAATTAGCAAGGTATTAAGGCATCAATATATTACAGCCATTCCAGAGCAGAAATCATTCTGAGCTTAAGGTTTCCAGCCTCTGAAAAAGACACTGTGAAGGTTTCTTTCCTACCTGGGTTTCAAGCTGAAAACTTTGACCATGTTTGTAATGCTTGAAGGAATGTAGTAAAGAAAGGAATCATTCAGTTCGATCCCTTTTGATTACAATTTCATCTTCATGCTTATCATGTATCAGACATATAGTTGGTGTATTTCCTTCATATACTTCATTTGTTTTTAAAATCTGGGAGAGAATATTATACAGTGCATGGTAAGAACTAAATGTCTCATGTTGCTTTTCTTTGCTGTTGTGCTGCTTTGATTTAGCAGAACTGTAATAATTTCTTCCATACAAGTGCTTTCCTTGTTTTAGTATTTAAAGGGTAAACAGCATATTTTATCAACTCTTGTTTTATGTCATCCTTCTTGTAATTAGTGTATTTCCATTTCTTCAGCTATCTAAAAGCATTGCCTGCCACAATGAAATCATTAGCTCCAAAAAACAAAGCCACCAAAGGAAGTAATTGCCTTTATACCTGGAGAAGAAGCTCCCCTGTGAAGAGAACCAGGTACTGTCAAAAATTCCTGACCTGACACACACAGAGTTTGATGGCTCTGAGAAAGGCCACCCCATTAACACTTCCAGACATCCCCATCCCATTGGTCCATGACAGATGAAGTGCCCCAGGGAAGTGGGAAGCACAGCAGCGAGGAAAATGCTCTGCTGAAATTGATTAATTGTGGCATGAAACATTTATCAAGTCCCATGTGATGGCTGTGACACAGACATACATTTGACAAGAGAGGATCCAAATCCTGCCTGGTGACATTCCTGGCAGTCTTTCATGCTGGACAGAAGTTGAGTTTTCCATTTGTCCCAGGTTGGGAACTATAGGGTTAAAAAAGTCCTCTCGGGACTTGAAGATTGTTATTCAATCCCACAACTCTGTTATCTCTTCATAAGCTCAGGGTAAGGCCAGTTTGCTCTCTTTTCCTCCCCCTCCAGCCTTGTGCTGGGCAGGAGCTGCGTTCTTGGGACAAACATGTAAGGATAGGCCTGGCTGGGGCCTCCAGAGGCTGTGCTTAGGCCTCTTGGATGGCAGAGGCAGGGGGGGGATTGGAGTGCTGGGGGTGGTAGACTTAGTTTTAGGTTGGGGGAAAATTCAGGGGGTTCACTTATGGATTCTGTATCTCTTTTGTAATTTCTGTCTGTAACTCTCTCCAAATATAATTCTGTTTCTTTTCTCCAATTTGTTTGAGAGCTTCACTCTGTCAGCTCTTTAAAGCCACAACACCATTGCAGGAGGCACAGAGGAAAAAAGAGAAACACTTCTGTCTGCCCAAGTCTTGTCCAGCTGTGCTCACTGCAGCTCTGAAGTGCTTGGGAGTATTCTGGGAAGCAACTCCTAGCTGTTAGTTTTGCTCCAGCAGACTGGTTAAACTGAGAGCAAGTATCTCAAGACCACTTTTGGAAGGAGTATCATTGCTGGGTAGAAAATAGCAGCCAGGCTCCAGTATCTTTTATCTGAGCAGTCTGCAGCTCTCCAGCGAGGAGATCTTCAGCTCCTGATACAAACAGCAATTTTTTTTCTTCCATGAAATGTCAAATGTTAGATATTTGCTGTGGTGTCTCTGGGAATTGGAAGCATTAGGACACAGAGAACTGTGCTGGTTTCTCAGTGGCTATTTTTCATGCTGTTGACAAATCAGATGTGATTTCCTATGCAGCTGGTCAACGTTTAAACCCAGCTTTGAGCACACTAACATTTTACAGCTGGGCAGGCTTCTTGTCTGCCTTTGTTCAGGACAGTGCTAGCCAAATACCCTCCATACAGAGGGTATTTCTTTTCAGGCTTTACCAGCATCAGAAACATGCATTTATTAAAATGAGAGCCTGCTAGGGGCTAGATTGCAGAGACTTGATGAGAAGCTTAAAAGCTGTAGTTACAGCTAGGTTTGGAGTGCTGTTTATGCAGGATTCACAGCAATATGAGAGAGGAAATTTTCCACAGATTTTTCCTCTTCTCCCATTTTCTCCAAATTCATCCCTGGCAAGTGGTTGCTGCTCAGCTAACTCGAACACAGTCTTATTGCCAAATGAATTTGGACTGGAGAAGAGGGAGTTAAAAGGGACAGTGAGTGCTGGCTCAAACTGTGTTTGCAAAGTCACCAACATCAACAACCCTTGAAGTTAGTAACAAGAATCATGAACAGCCATTTCAAAGTCCTGTTCCCCTTAATGGATTTATTGGTGCCTTATGAATGTCTTGCTCCACATCATTTAATGAAGCAGATCCCTAATAGGTCTCTCTCAATTTTAATTCCAGGACTAATCTTTGGCACTACCACAGAATTGCTCAACGCTCTTTCCTCAGGCTAGGTAAAATTGCATTGCACTTAAAATGCCTGCCTGCATTTTATCTGGATGAGCTTTTTACAGTGAAGAAGGAAAATAAAAACTGTTGCTAAGCTCATCTCCAGCATGAGCCTCAGCAAGGCTGCTTCTCCTTATTTGTGTCAGATTTTGCAATTTTAATATTATGGGGGAAAAAAAAAATCTATCTTGACTTATTCCTTTAGAGAAATGCTTCTTTTGTTTTTAAGAAGGATTTTTCCTTTATACAGATATAGGAAAGGTTACAAAACTGTCTTACAAGAGTTGCTTAGCTCTGCTATGAGGACAGGCTGAGAGAGTTGGGGTTCTGCAGCCTGCAGAAGAGAAGGCTTCCAGGAGACCTTAGAGTAGCCTTCCAGGATCTGAAGGGGGCTACAGGAAGGCTGGGGAGGGATTATTTACAAGGTCCTGCAATGACAGGACAAGGGGCAATGGGTTTGAAGTGGCAGAGGGGAGATTGAAAGTGGATGTTAGGAGGAAGTTGTTTGCAGTGAGGGTGGTGAGACACTGGCACAGGTTGCCCAGGGAGGTTGTGGCTGCTCCCTCCCTGGAGGTGTTCAAGGCCAGGTTGGAGGAGGCCTTGAGTGACCTGTGCTAGTGGGAGGTGTCCCTGCCTATGGAAGGGGATTGGAACTGGATGAGCTTTGAGGTCCCTTCCAACCTTACCATTCTATGATTCTATGTTTTCCCAACTGTCCTCTCTTGGAGGCAGCCTTTCTGCACTACAAGAAATGACCCTGTTGAATGAGACACAGAAAGAAAACCTAAGTTTAGTGCTTTAAATGCATTTTCAACCTGCAAGAGTATAAAATGATCCAATACAATCATTTTAGTCAGCTCCGAAAAACTTTTCTCCAGCTCTTGATTGCCATCACTTCTGACAACAGTTGTGATAAACAGCAGGGATCAATTTTAACTGCCTGCTACAGATTTAAATACAGCTTTTCAAAGCTCTGTTCAAATGCCTTTTAAAATTTACATCCTGCCTATGTTATATTAAATGTTTTTAAAGAAATAAAGCAGATGATCAATGTCCTGTACACTTGTGCACAATGTTTCAGAGCTTCAGTTCAGTTGAGGGCTAGTTAGAAATAACCACTGCTAACAGTAACCTCTCATTTGTTGCACTCAAAACACAGCAAGAGACGAAAACCCCGAAACTTGGGACACAAAAGGTGACCATATACAATGTCAAGTCTGCTTGGCTGCTGTGTTCACTTGCAATAGAGTTTTGTCACACTCTCATTGTGGAGCTGGGGTTCACCCAAACTGTTGTTTTCCTTCCAGTGTATATTGTTTTTTAAAACTATTTTTCTGAAAATAGAAGATCAATAAAGTATTGATCAGCCTTAAACACTCACATTTGCAATTCTGCTTCTCTCAGTTGGTTAGGACTAATTCATAGGGAAAATGGTAATGAAACTCAAGGGATAAAATGTTGTAAGGACGTTACCAGGGGAAGCAGGTAATTGATACTCTGATACTTTGGTACTCTCATCTCCTCTCAGGTCTCTTTTATTTGCAATTGTGGAGACACAAAGGAGGCTGCAGGATTTCACATATAATTGAACTCCTACTTTAGTCAAAAGGATCTTTCAGTTCTTGTGCTGCCATAATTAAACTCAAATTCATTTGGAGTAAGCTATCAGCGGTACAATTGTGTTGGGAAGCATTTCCTGGCTTCTGCCAATTTCAATAATACAAGTTGTCAGTTTTGGTAAATAGGGATTTGATGATTATTTGCTGTAGGACAGTAGATACTTTCATCTCCTTAGCATTACAAAAACAACTAAATAAACCAAATGGTGGCTGTGGGAGAAGATACATTCCCAGGCGGTTGAAATTATTGAGCTCCTTTTTGTTCACTGTCAAAATCTTTCACTAAAATTAAATATTGTTGTGTAGTCAAATTATTGACTGTTGGCTTTGGTAACTTTACCTGATCAAAAGTTTCAGCATCCAAACAATCGACTGAAAAGACATTGGTTGAGAGAAGCTAAAAAATCCTTATCAGCTATGAAAAAAAAAAAATCCATTATCCAGCTGACAACACCCAGAAGAATTTGAACTTTGTCATGTTTTTATTTTCTGAACTATTATAACAACTACTTTTGTGACAACAGAGCCTGGGTTGCATCTACACAACACAGCTCCAAGAAAAGAATCTTGAAACCCATTCCAATGGAAATCCAAGCACCTCCAGATCTAACTGGGGAAAGGTGGAAAATCAATTAAGAATGATGAGGGACTGATTAAATTGTTCACATAAATCCCTTTGTAATGGTAGCTGTTAATTTGTCTTGAAGTTCAGAGAGAGCAGGCACTAGGACAGCAGAATGGCACTAGGATGGCAATTAACAAATTTATGAGCATATTTGGGTTAAGTATACCTTCTGAGACAAAAAAGCTTTGATTACTGAGTCTGTATGAATCTCATGCAGAGAGAAATCAGATCCTTAATGCAAGTAAGAGCAGCCTACAGGCTGATCTAATTAATATCTGAAGAAGGCATTTTTAGCAATTAGCTGCTGTCTGAGAATAATGAAATGGGAGATTTACTCTTATTTTACCTGACCATGTGTCTTCTGTGAGTGGCCTGAGAACCCTGACTGGGTAAAAGCAATACAGCCTGATTGTTCCAGTGGCTGTTTTCAGCTGAGGATTGTTTTAAAGCAGATGCCAATGTGTTCCTTTTCATTCTGTTTTCGAGTACCACATCACACTGAAGGACACAAGTCTAAGTTTCTTCATTTGTGGTGGGAAAACAAGTTCCACATGCACTGTTGATTTCACTTGGCAACCATAGCTATAACAGCTCAAGATACTCAGTTAAGATACTAACTATTGCAAAGGCAGAATGACTACAGCCTGTGTATGTACATCTGTGTCCCATCAGTGCCTGCCTGCACACCCATGGACAAGCACACAAGCAGTCCTGCAACACAGCCATATCCAACAGAAACACAACAGGCAGGCTGGCAGCACTATGTGATAACACAGAAGAAACAGCAGAGGAAAAAGAAATCCAAGCAATGATATGTCTAAATTTGTTTAAAATTTAAGTGGTGAGAAATTAGAGGCAAAAATGAACATTTCTGAGTCTCCTATATGAAAGGTAAACTCAGCTGGGCTCAGCAAAAGCTTTCCTGAACCTGTTCTTTACACGCAGACTGGACTCAAAGCCCACTGTACTGATCAACCACCTAGCTGAAGAGAAAAGGACTGAATTGGGCTCAAAGGTCTTCTATTTAGTCCTTGACAAACACCTAACAAAAAGAACAGCCTACGAACAGTGTATATGAAAGGGAATGTTCTTGGAACTAGCACTTCAAGAATATCTCTACGTACAAGACAAGCTTTAGTCATGAGTCTAACAGAGAACACACCTCCCCCACATGAGATGTGGAAGCTTACAGAGTGCTGGATGTCACTTGGAAAGCAAAAGGGAACTAAAGAATTAAAGAGAAGGGTGTAAGAAACAGAAAGATCCTTCTCTTCATTACTTGGATGCACACTGAGATGCTATTCAGGACACTTATAAAAGTGAACTGTGAAACAAACTGCATTTTATGTCAGTTCCTGCATCATTGCTTATTTCTCCAGTACCCCATCACAGAAGCTCAGCATAAGCTTTTCTGTTACAGCAGTGTCTTTGATGCAAATGTATTCTGTCTTTGCCTCCCAGCAAATTTAGGCCTCCCATTGCTGGACTGCTCTCCTGTAACATTACCATACCCTTTCACATCAGCCTAGTTAATTAATTTCAGTGATTAATAAGGTGCAGCTATTTATTAGGAACAGGAATTTCTGCAAAGCCACCTGCTTAATAAATAGTAAGTCACATATCTTATACTCTTGCTACAATGTCAAAGCGATAGAGGTAAGGCTGTGAAGGGCTGCAATAACTTAAAAACAATTAAAGGGGGGAAAAAAAAACCCCCACAAACCCACCCTTATTCCAATGAGTAAAGGTTGACAGGAAATGAAAGCAAATGCAAGCAAAAAGAAATGGGCAGCTTGATATGCACTATTGGCTAGTTTATTTTCTCAAATAAAAGCCTTAATATACCAAATTACTTTTAACCCAATTAAAATCTGACATTATTTTATTAGGCACGATAATGATTACAATAGTGCAGGGAAGACAAATGAAATTGAGCATCATTATGTAGTGAACAGTCTCCTACACCCAGCCAGAAGGGAAAGCTAATGCCTAAAGTATTGAATGCAAAGATAATGCCTGGTGATGTTTGCAAACAGACACAGCAGAAACAGGCTGCTACACACCAGGCACTGATCCTGTTCTTCCCTCTCAGACATGCACTTTGGACCCTGCCAAACTCTAGGTACTGCTGTTAAGGCGAAGTATGCCTGAAGAAGAACCTTTTTAAGAAACCAGAATTAATTACACTGTAAAAGAACATTTTGGTTATGAAAACCCTTCTGATGTGGTATCAACATTTCAGTTGGGGGAATTATGCTTCCATTCAGTGTCCTGAATCTACCTTTCCCATAGTGAGAAGGAATTGTGAAGAAAGCCAAGGGGAGCGCAGGAAAGCCCAGAAGAAGCACAGCTAATCAAACCAGCAGCTAGGCTTGTAAAGATTCCTCATCTGCTTGGAAATCCCCAGACAGCTGTTAAAAGAGGGTTTTGTTCATGCAAAATGAAGCAGATAGCTTCTCAGAAACACTCATCTAAGAGTAGTTGAGAGAGCAGACATGCTCCTAACTCAAGAACTGCTCCAGCATGCACA
Source organism: Semnornis frantzii (assembly GCA_013399775.1). Classification (NCBI taxonomy): domain Eukaryota; kingdom Metazoa; phylum Chordata; class Aves; order Piciformes; family Ramphastidae; genus Semnornis; species Semnornis frantzii. Next base: position 196,215 of record VWYK01077679.1, read on the forward strand.
GAACACATCAGCTTCTCTGGGAAAATGACTTTGGTGACATTAAGGATGGGTTACAAGGGGTGCCAAAGCAGCTGGGACAGCCACACAGCACTGTAAGACTGGAGGTGCTTCTCTCACCTTCCACAAAGCCTAAACTTCCTCAAACCCATTTGCAAAGACCTCATTTTCCTTCTCTTTCTGCTGAGGCCTATCTTACGTAGGTTCATTCAGTGTGAGGTGTCCCTGCCCACGGCAGGGGGTTTGGAACTGGGTGATCTGCGAGGTCCCTTCCAAGCCTGACAATTCTGTGAGAGTAAGACAACCACTCACATCAAGATCTAACAGAAGGTGAATGCTTTGCATGCTCTAAGCCTCCCATTTTCAACTGTGTAGGGTAACTCTTTACCCTGCCAGGGACTTCAGGGAGGCTGCTCAAAGAGCACACAGCTGACCATGCAGTGACTGCTGACCACTGCCCCAGGAAGACAGTGCCCATGCTCCAGCTGCAGCCAGCTGTGGGGACTGTCACTGGGTATTGATGAAGATTTCCCTTTCCTCCTCCAGCCCCACTGCTGCAGTGGGTGGTGTCACCTCCACATGCCCACAGCTTTCTCCTCAGGAGATCCAGCTTGGGAAGGGCTATAGAGATGACCTGGAGAGTGTAAGGAAGCCTGACAACACAACTGAAAATCCTTCTCAAACATCGTCTGACGGACCTGAAGTAACCCAGTCAAGCTCAGTTTTTAGCTCAAAAATTTCCATTTCTAAACCCTGGAGAGAAAAAGGATCATTCTGTCCTCTCAACCCACTGTTTATTGACACAGGTTATCAGTTATCTCAACTCTATTTCATCTCTTCTAATACCTGCATTTCACTAGAGATGCCCAGAGGCAAAGGGTACTTAGGAATTAGAGGTGTGAATTCATTTCCAGAGGCACTGAACATGATTTAACAAAATCTGTTGGGTAAATATTTAGCTGCAGGCCTGGTTCTAAGCAAGCCTGTGGAAGTGTGGTTTTACAACACAAATGAGTTGAAAAGGGGGCTTGAAAAAGCCAGAGAAGCCTTTTTATTTTTCTTCCCCTCCAGCTGCTTACAATTTTATTTTACTTACTTATTTTATTTTACTTACAATTCTACCACTCAATCCTTTTTGTAGAGCAGACAGAAAGGACAAATACCCTTGCCTGGAACAGACCTACATGCTGTAAAGCATTGAAGTGTGTGGCAAGGAAAGGCTGTTTGGTGCTGTTCTCTTCCATATACCTCATTTTTATACAACTGAGAAAAGGCACTGAAGGATTCCCACTGCCAATCTCCAATACCATAAGATTTGTCTGTACCAAGTGCCAGTCACCCCTCACTGCATCAGCAACAGGCTGTTTAAGGTTGTATTATCCCATGCATAGCATCACAGACATTTGAGTGAGGTAGAAAATTACTACAGGGTAGCATGTCAGGCACTTGAGATGGTTACATTGGCAGGGCTGCCCTGAGCAGAATCACAGAAACATGCAGGTTGGCAAAGCCCCTCAGGATCACCAACTCCAACCTAGAACCCTACTCTACAAGATTCACTTTAAACCATAGCCCTAAGCACCACATCCAAATGATCCTTACACACATCCAGGGTTGGTGACTCCACCACCTCCCTGGGCAGCTCATTCCAGTCTCTGACCACTCTCTCCATGGAAAACTTTTTCCTACTGTGTCCAATCTAAACCTTCCCAGTCTCAGCTTGAGGCCATTCCCCCTTGTTGTGTATCCAATCATGTGTGAGAAGAGACCCTGAGAAGAGCCCTGAAGAGTCCATAAGAAGCCAGGTTGGTCCATGAGGAGCCAGGCTGGAGCAGATCCCACTTCAAAGCAGAAGCAATCCTGTATTTTTTTCCAAACACACAGTTTCTGGTAGAGTCAGTCTGCCTGCAAAGGTTTTACCATGGCAGGCATGCAGCTGTAAGTAACCTGTAGAATTAACAAGGTCAAGACAATGAGGGCAAAAAAACCCTGTAACAGGATCCCTTCAAACTTTATTTTCATCTAAGGTCTCGCATTAGGAAGAAAACCAACATGCACTTTTGATAACCATGTTAGCTATGCAAGAGAAACACTCAGGGCTGAGACACAAAAAGCTAAATTTCAGTAGATCATTACAGAAAGCCCTGCTGAAATGGCCCTGACTGAAATGGTGTCACTGACTTGAGGAGGAGACTAGAAATCATTACAGTCTTTCAGAAATTGGTAAGATTTACAAATGTATGTAACTGTAGAAACACATACACATAAATGTGATAAATTAATGCACTTAGGAAAGATAGAGTTGGAGAATCAACATTTTTAAGCCCTGGGAAGTTGCTGCCAGCAACAGTTCATGACATCAGCTGAATTCCTGAACGGTGCCAAAAACTCAGATCCTGGAACAGCTTTGTGTGAGCCACTCTGAAGAGGGAGAATACTGAGCACCAAATCTAGTGCTTCATATGTGAATGCTTTCTGCTCACCTGGAAAATCTCAGCAGAAAACCTAGGTGCAAACATTTTAATTTTAAAAAGAGGCATCTTATCACACCTGAAAAATGTATTGGCTAGCATCAAAATGACACACATAATCTTTGTCCTGGCTGCTCAGTTTTAGATATGGCAAAGGATTAGGGGGAAAAAAAACCCCAAACAAATCCAGTTCTCTCTCCAATGTCCAAAGAAAAGAAGTTTCCATTCTGCTCATGCACACCAAACAAGCCAAGATCACATCTGCACACATTCCATTACATCAGGATGGAAGTGAGTTTAGTTTATGTTTGTTTCCCTAGCATTGCAAACACTGACTGCAAAGCAGGTTAACACCTGAGTGTACATGGGATAGAAAACCTTTCAAAATGAAACTTTTTAAGCTTCCCACAGGCAACAGCTACTCAGAATAATCTTTTTTACTATATCCTTATCCATGGAAAAGATTTCTACACAGATTTCCTATCCTTCCAGGTAAGACACAGCATCTGGACTGTCTCTGTCCTGCTACAAAGCTACTTTATTTGTGCTTGTACTCATGGATCTACGTGCAACAAACACAAACTTCAGTCTATGCATCAGCTTATGCTGGTATTTGTGGGGGAAAAAACAGAGATTTGGAAAGAAGGGGACTTCAGCACACACTTCCCATCCTTTTCACTGGCTGGCTTTAAAAAAGAAAAATGTCTTTTTTATCTCTTGCTCTCAGTAAACAGTTCTCTGGTATTCTGGACAGGTAATCATGTGGGAAAGTAAATGTTTGTTCTTTAAAAGAAAGGTTTTAGTTTTTTTCAGGAGCTGGGCCAAAGTTTAGCTGCGAAGGATGAGGAGCAGACACTTAAGAGATTTGCATTTGAGGGCTGCTGGCCAGAGTTACCATGAGCACTGGAGCAAAATATTGTGGCAAAAGTCTCTTGGCTGGAACAAACACTGCAAATTCTCCTGTGAAAACATGGCACCCTGATACAAGCCCTTCTCCTTCCTTAAGGCTGCCCACTGTAAAATGCAGTAGTAGGTGCTCCACTGCCTGCAGGTCCCCAGCTGGTCTCCTTCAGGATCCACACCTACCAAGACAGACCTGACACTGGTCCCTGTTCCTTAGACTTCTGCCAGACAGAAAGCATGAAACTAATATCTGCCTGTGGAAATAACCAGTTTTAAAAGATAGAATCCACTTACTTTGAGTATTGCTATGACTTAGCTATCTGCAGACTTACTCCCTTAAGTTGATAACACAGACATTGTTTTAAGTTTCACAAGTGCAGCCTGCCCACCCTCTTGTGCAGCCTGCCTTGCTCTCAGTTTGAAAGCCTCAGTAAACACATCTAAAATTTCTCCTTTAACACTGAGAGTTGAAGCCTGTTGAAATCTACCTGGAGTTGTTGGGGATTTTTTGCTGCAGCCCTGTCAAGTGGAATATCCTCTTGTTTGGAAGCTAAAGGCACTGACTGGCATGGGCAGCCATGCCTGGGCTGCACTGATCTGTGCTGCTCCACTGCTGGCAGCCCAACATTCCTAATGGCTGTGAACTTCCCAGTGGCTCCCTCCCAGCACAACACAATTAAAAGCAGAAAAGGGAAGAGAAAGGCTGCATATGACCAGCTGTGAAAAAAGTACATGTTCTTAATCTTCTATATAACATCGAGTTTAATCCCAGTTCCACTTAATGGGAAGGTTTTCACTGACTTCAGTGACAACGAAATTAATGTCACCAGGATTTTACTCACATTTAACTTCAGCCATAATGGTTTGTGTTTTCAAACACAACTTGTGATTTTGGATGCCTCTGTTTCTGCATAAGATGCCCACAGCTGCCTGCCTTTTCCATATGTGCTGGTTTGAGCTAATTGGAATATTTTTTGATAGAGAAAATTGTACTAAAGGCTGTGAAGGAAAACAATGGTGATGTCTACTTCACTCAGAGGCTTGCTGCAATGTTTAGGTATAAGGAAACCATAACAAAGAAGATAAGAGTNCTGATTTCTGGGAGGGGAGTTGTGTGTCTGTATTACCTTAAACTTGTATATTTCTGTAAATATTCCTGTCTATACTGTATATATTTGCTTGTATATTGTGCTGAGCTGTAAATAGAGCTTCATCTCTTAACTTCCAGCTCCGGCTGAGGTCTAGTCTGGGTCATTTCAAAGTGTGGGGGGGCAGGGAACTCCCAAACTGTCACACCATAGGAAGAGTTCTTCCTCTCCTCCCACCCCAGAAAAATCAAGCTAGGCAACGAAAACAAACACGGTACTGAGGGACCAGGTTTGGTGGTGACCTGGAAGTGCTGAGTGAACAGTTGGACTTGATGATCTTAAAGGTCTCTTCCAACATCCATAATTCTGCCATCTTTTAAAACAGTCCAGTCTGCATGGTTCTCTATTTTGTAGTGTTGCAGAGTGTTAAAATTAGAATGCTGCAAGGTTAAATCTTAATGTGAACAGACTCACGACCAAGGGGTGTCCAGACAGCAGCACAGCAATATCAGAAATAACAACTGATAAGCAAAGGATGACAGCAGTGTGTGGATCAACTCCTGGTCTCTAATTAGAGTAAGATACTCCATTTAAAAGGTGGTGTTTGTTCTAAATGATACCATCTTGTTCATCCTTAAGTGGCAGATGTGAAATATTTGCTGATGGGAGATTTTATGCATCATTATATCAGTTCATTTTCCCCACATCTTTATCCACTTTAGATAATTTTAGATTTTGGATTATACACTGTTTTACAAGGACAGGAAATTAACCTAATGACCTTGATGTAATAATTTCACTCACTGATTCCACTGAAAGTAATCTATCCCTTAACCATCCAGCATGCTGACAGGAAAAGTGTTAACTACCAAACAGTGACTACAGAAAGGAGAGGGTGAAAAGGCAGAGCGATTGCATGGGACACTCCCAAAAGAGAGAGGTTTAAACTACTGCCTTTTTTAATGCAGCAATTTATGGGGAGGGAAGTTCTCTTATAAAGCAGCATGCCTGTTCCCACTTTTCTTCCTTTTCTTCACAAATCCATTTTTCACCTGATACAAAAGGAATTTAAAGGGACAGGACTCTAACTAGCAGTAGCTCACAAGGTCCTGCCCTTTGCAAAAGCCAAACAGAACATGTTGAACATAGCAGCCATGGCCTGTTCTGCCTCCAGCACAACACTGGGACCTTTCTGTTCACCTCTGAGCAGCTCAAGTGGAAGGGAAGATGGATTTGTGTTTTCCCAGCTAGAATGAATACACTTGCAGCCCTGGTGGAACTTCCCTGAAAGATCAGAGTTTCAGGCACTAGAATGGGACTCCAGATTTTTACTCCTCTTCCAACACTTAAGAGTTGCACAATATTAATGTCCTGGGTCAACAGTTAACTCAAGATCAGAAACACCATTATGAAGACATAATCTCTCATGTGGCATCTCTCATTTAAAATATGCTGCATAGACTGTTTTATTTCTATTAGAAACAACACATAACTTTAGCTTTACAGAGAAGGGCAGGTCATGGCAGGGAAACAGAAAATTCAATTCTTTCTTTTTCACAAACTGTTGAGATAGTTGCAATGATGTCCTTATCCTATTTGCAACTTTTATTGTTCTGGGCTTTGGTCAGAATTCAAAATACACAGAGGTAAGCTGAGCAGAAGGGAGCAAAATCGCCAATTTCTGTAGCTGCTCTCTTTACTGCCAGGTCACACCCTGAACTAAGAAAAATTTTCTAAGCACTAATATTAATTGCACTGGTGGACTGGTGATTAAACTACTTCTTTCCTAGGCTTCAGAAAGACAAATGGGAACTGAATGGCCTGGCTAAATTCTGAATTGGCTTCTGGAAGGGTGTTTTATAACCTCACCTAAAGCTTAAGGGTCTGGGATGTTCTGCTATTCAAAACCTATTTCTGAACAGCAAGATCTATTTCTGCACCTACCTGATACATTTTCTGCCTTACAAAAAAAAAGACTCCTACAATATCAGTAGCTTTAAATCACTGCTCTCTCTTCATCCAGCTCAGTTAAATGTGCTGAGATGTGCCTCGTGTTTAACTGAGAGGGAGCAGAGAGCAGGCTGGAAAAAAAAAAACCTGCAAAGAACACACTGACTTAGAACTCTTACTTCTGCTGCAAAAGGTGGTGGTTTAGTGGGTATTCATCATAAACCCAGGCATTTAAAGAAAAAGCAGGTGACTAATCCTTTCCCCTCTGACAGCTGGAATGCTGCTGTACTTACCCAAGCCTGCAACCACCCAGACCCAGCACAAGTCCTTGACCTTTGCATCCACCTCACTGTCCAAGACTACCTACTGTCTCCTCTCCTGCAGCACAGAGATGTATAAACTCACAAAAATCATGTTGGGAGACAAAAGTACCCTTCCCACTTGTCACAGCCTGGTGGTTTTGGTATGATAGTGTCCCAGCATATCCATCTGTACACAGAGGCAGAGGCTCCAATGGACAAAATAGGTAGTAAAATCTGAAGAGACATTTCAATGCCTTAAAGCCACTGAGAGCTAACTGGTTACTTGCTAAACACTACAAATTACCACACTTCCAATACCTCAGTGCTGAAGTGTAATCCCTAAAGCCTGATGGTGGAAATCATGTCAGAAAATTAATGCAGGGGATAAAGCATAACTTTAAAGAGTCCATCTATTAGATACCAGAAAAAATAAATAATCCATTTGTGTTGCTATTTAGGGCCTTAACATTTCCCTGAATAGGAAATCAGACAATGTTCCTTTTGTTAAGCTTACATGTTTTCAAACATCAACTTCTTTAAAATAATCCAATTAAAGCACACTTTGCATGTTTAAACCTACTCCCAAAAGCACGTGCTGCTCCTTGATTTGGAACATACTGCAACAACTTGCTCCATCTAAAAACCCCTTTGTGTCCATGCAGGCAGAATCTGATTAGCTTCATTTTGGTGTTACTGTTGGTATTGAATTTGTCCTCCCCTAGACTGGAAATACATTTATTTCAAAGGGGAAAACAAACAAGCAAGGAAAGTTTCATTTGACTGTGCTGTTAAAAAAACCCTAGAAAAGTCAACTAACTGAAACCTGGTTTCCTCCAAAGAAGCCCAAGTGAGTTGCTGTTTCCTGACACCAGCAGAGGCTGATCCCATCCCACTTATGGAAAAGGAAAAGCAGAGAGATTGCTCTAACAACCCTTCCTCACAAGAATCTTGTTGGTTAGTCTCAAAGGCTACAAAGAAAACAAAAGAAACATATATTTGGTCATCTCCTGTCTAGCATTTCTGGTGTCCCCATCAAAAGAAGGACACAGAGCTGTTGGAGTGAGTCCAGGAGGACCACAAAGATGATCCAAGGGCTGGAACAGCACTGCTATGAGGATAGGCTGAGGCAGCTGGGCTTGTTCAGCCTAGAGAAGAAAGGACTCCAGAGGGACCTTAGAGTTGCCTTCCAATAGCTGAAGGGATCCTGCAGGAAGGCTGCAGAGCAGCATGTAAGCATATCTAGCAATAGGACAAGGGGGAAAGGTTTTAGGCTGAGGAAGAATAGGTTTAGACTGGATCTGAGGAAGAAGTTCTTCAGCATGAGAGTGATGAGACTGCAAAAGGCTGTCCAGGGAGGCTGTGGATGCCTCCTCCCTGGGGATGTTCAAGGCCAGGTTGGATGAAGCCTTGAGCCATTAGGGCTGTGTCTAGTTGAGAGACATCCCTGCCCATGGAGGGGAAGCTGGAGAAGATGATCTCTAAGGTCCTTTCCAACCTGGCCCAAGCATTTGCACAACTTAAGCTCTTTCTCTCCACAACTTTGAAGACTTCAGTGTGCTCCTAAATCCTGAAGAATCGTAGAATAAACTGGTAGCTGACAGGAAACCATGAAAAACTTGGCCCCTGGCTACAGAAAAATGCTCCTTGTTTTGCAAATACACTCTCTCAGACTACTGGATTTAGGGGTTACTGGCAGCTGTTTATCTTCTGAGTAAGGTACATCTACTTGGGCGTGTATGAAAACAGACACACAACTTCTTTGCCTTGGTTCTGTAAATATTAAACGAAGCTAATAAACATTTTAACGGAAACAAATTAACTGTGCCAGTGCAATATTTCAGTTTCAATTAACCTTTTAATTCAAATGTTCATCTGCCTACTTTAAATATCATTTAAAGCTGGTAAAAATCCAAGGAATCTTCAATGCAAGTGAAAAGCAGCCTGACCGGAATGGCAATAAATTCCTAGGTGAGGTGTCAGCAGTGATTTCCCAAGCAAATTGACAATAAGCAAGCACGATGCATTTATGAAGCCTAGGGGTTATGAGCAGGAGAAAACCCCTTTATTTTTCCTCTTGGCTCTGCTAACTTCAGCAGAATTAACAATCAAGATGTTCTGAGTTCTCCCCTATTAGCATTCCTCAGCGCACCCTCAGCCTTCCTGCCGCTGTCACAGGGTGCTCGAAAGTCTCATCTGCCTCTTTCCATGCTAAGCAGCACTCCACACAAAAATACCCCTAGCTGAAGACAGGCAACATGCTTTTAGTCCTCACCTCCTGACATAAATGCGTGAGAAGTAACATTCTTAATTAGCCAGTGGTAGGTGGCACTGTGCCTCGCAGCCTTTCAAATCCAGTTGCCTTCAGCCCAGCGTTCAGCTGCGGCTCGCTGTGGGCTGTGGATGGTCAGCCTGAGCCACTTGCACAGTTTGACACAGCTGAGGCTACCTGATTAATAAAAGGAAGGAGAGACTTGGAGTTTGTGCCTGTTTTGCTCTCCTTGACCCGATGTGACAGCACTTCTGAAGTCACTCATCTTTAATAAAAGAGCTCATGGCATTTAATCTTTGCTTCAGTCATTTTTCCTTTGGCAAACGGTGAAAACCAAAGCAATTCAACCCACTCAATAATCTGTGTCTCAGGACACACATGATTCAGTTTAAATGTGTCTCTCTGTGCATCTGTGTGGATGGACACACACAAAAGCATGTACATGAGGGTTCTGTTACATGGGGCAGGCAGGCAAGGAGGGAGAAGGAGTCTCGTCCCAGATTAATTAATTAGCATAGCCTGAAGTCAATGGAGGAGGTGGCAGAATCACACAGGGGAGCTTTCCCTTAGCACAGGATCCGGATAGGTGCTTTAGTCTTGGATGTTCAGAGCTAGAGACTAATCTCAGCACAGGTTTATTGGGGGACAAATCTGCAGGAGGAAGCTATGCTCCCTTTCCACTCAAAAGCCTAACACCTAGAGCCACCAGATGCCCTGAGCTATTGGTTAAAGCTGTTTTCTCCTTTTTTCAAAGGAAGCTAATTCCTCTCTGAAAGCAATCATCTGCACTCATTCCCAAACGAGTGGCTAAGGTTTAGGGTCTCTCTATGCCACTCCTTGACCACCTCAGAGAGCTTTTCTTTTAGCTGCACCTCTGCTGCTTCATCAGAAAAAGGTCCTCTCCTCTCAGGGTGTCAGAGCATTTGGCATGTTTCTTTGAAGAGACTGCACTGCTGGAAACAGGAGACTGAACAGACTCTTGCTCTGCAGTGAACTTAGCAGTTCTCCACGGTTCAGGGCTGCAGAGAAGAACGCGCAATGAGCCAGAAAGCAGGGCAGCTCCAGCGTCTCATGACTGCTCTGTAGCATAAACTCGTGACCTGGGAGCACTGGGGACTTGGCAACACTGAAGGCAAGTTCCTCAAAGGAAGAATTATAGGGCATTTGCAGGCCTGCAGAACCACAGGCAAACGTGCCCAGGTGGTAGCTTTTTATCTCCCCCTGAGGCACTCATACACAAACCTCCTTTCCTCGCTCAGTGGCAGCCGCAGCCTGGGAGCAAGTGCCTCACTTCCAACAAGATGTGCTCTGTGTCTGACCTGTTCCAGCACTCCCTGAACACTGACATGGCTGGGAGCTAGCCTCACTGACATCCAAGGGAAACATCCTGATGCCACCAGCTCTTGTGCTCTGCATCACTTTCTCCTGTGATAGTTTCATAGTGGACACCCTTTCAAAGAGAACAGATTTAGAGGACAACCTTTCAAAGAGGACACATTCAGTTCTCCATGTGGAATGCTCAAAGTGTCTGGATCTTTTGGAAATAACTGTCCCTGAGAGTATAACTCCTGCATGTGAAGACAATACCCTGGACTGCTGTCGATACACCCACTCTTGAGCTGAGATATGGCCCTGAAGATGTTAGCTCCCCCTTTGGGAATGCTTTTGTCCGTTTTGATTTGAGCCAGATGAACATTTGGATGTGAAGCCCAAGCTCCTAGAGTTAGCATCTGCTACTATAATCATCCCTGTACATATTTATCTCCAGGAAAAAAAAAAAAAAATAAATCTCTCAGCCATCTGACAGCTGAGTGAGGGACTGGCCTGCTCCTAATGGTGCACATATTCCTACAGCTATTAGTCACTGCGAGTTGTTCTGCACTGGAATTTTGCCTGTGCTGTTATTTGCATACAAGGCATAAACAGATCTGATTATGAAGCCTTAAAATTTTGTGTCTGTTTTGATTCCCAGCAATCAAGATTGTAGATTTCTGACATGGTCATGTCAGTCCAATGGATTGTTTTGCTTTCCAACAGAGCCTGTTTGGGTTTTCTGCTGTTTTCCATGAACCCAGAACCAGTACAAGGATTATTATATTAAGAACTGGTGTGATTTTAATCTGTAGGAGTGGACAGGGGAGAGCTGTCTTACAGATGTGTTGAGGTGTCCCTGCCCACGGCAGGGGGGTTGGAACTAGATGATCCTTGAGGTCCTTCCCAGCCCTGACAGTTCTATGACTCTATGACAATATCAGTGACTGAAGTTTTAATGCTGGGTAGAATTTCCATAGCAAAATCAAGCAGTGAAATTACTCTGATGGTACAATAGTCTGTTTCAGCAGTCTTTCATGAGTCTCTCAGCTGGTTTGTGCAGAAGCACTCCTATGTTATAAAAAAATCATTGATTTTACTGCACCTTTCAGAGGTTTCAGTTAGCAGTTGTGCAGTTTACAGACCTATGAGACACTGCCCCTTGTTTTGAAGGTTTTACAAAAGATCCAGTGGATTAATGAGACAGTAGAAGGCAAGTGGTACAAAAATCCAAAGGGGAAGACTCACATGTACTCATAAATCCTAAAACCAGACCAAATGTGACACTTGAAAACATAGTATCACCAAATCATGACCAGGGCTGTCACCTCAGAACATCTGTGGAATCTAGTATCACCCTAGAAAAAAGTGGCAAAGGAATGCCCTTTGGTGAAGGAAACTACCTTTTGCTGACAGTGCTCATGTTCCTTCTGCTCATCAGACTGCACCAAGAACATCATTTTCCATACCTGCATTTCTCTACTCTCTTTGCTGCTCCAGCTAGATGCTCTTCTCTGGCCTGTTTTGTTGTTGGTGCTTAATAATGAAGCCCCTCAGTATGACTCTCTGCTCCTTTTCTCCATTCCTCATGAAGAATTAGCACAGCTGTGATTCCAAAGACAAATGACACTCACAGAGTGCTTATTAGAGAGTGCTTTGTCTCCTTTTATTGAGGCCCCTTAATTTCTGAATTCCTTGGACAAGCTCAGCCCTAGTGCATCTCTGTGGCAGTCAGACAGTGTGCTGGTGAGCCCATGCTATGAATCACTTGCATCTCTGCTGCCTTATGCTTTGGGCCTCAATGGGTGTGCTGTAATAGTGATAAAGAGCTTCTGGGCATTTGAATTAGATTCCTCCTTCACCCAACTGAGCAAGGTCCCCAAATCTAGATAGATTAAGCTTCTTTGATTGCTTAGATAATTTGATCTGGACTTTCCTTGCTCTGCTTGAACTGGTGGAATTAGATCTAAATTATAGTCCTACTTTGCTTGAGTTTTTCCTTATACAGCTAATGTTCCCCTTCCAAGACTTCCATCCTTTCTGAATCCTTGGTTTTGAGAGTCCCAACTCTACTCCTTGCAAATGTGTCTCACTGGGATCATTAATGGATTGCTCATTTATATACTTCCCTACTTCACAGATTCTCTGCTATGAGCTGATGGGCAGGATGGCTGCTTCTTTCCTCACCTCTCATAAAGCCACCTCATTGCAGCAGGAGGAGCCTCATTTAAATCTGAGCTCTGACCATGCAGTCCCTAAAGCATCACATAAAGCACACTTGCTCTTTGCCTGTGGCACAGCTGCCTACCATCAGACTTGGCTTGGCTGTACTGTAACTCAGGCTGTCATTTCTTGCCTCTAAAAAGGGTGAATGAGGGGAATGCTCACCTCCACATCAGTCCCCACCTTCCACAGGGATGCTTCCAAATTGCCTACACTGTCAATGAGGGCTTTTAAACTCTGGATCACCATGGATAAAAATCTGTCTGGAGAAATGGAAAGGTTCCTTCAAGTGTCCTATTTAGAGCTGTGGAGAGAGCCTCCACATTTGCACACCCTTGCTGTGCCCTTTATAAAAGCAGTGTCTCCCTCTGCTATGAAACTGGAGCCTTTCCCACAGACTGGCTCTGCACACACATCCACACCCTGTGTCTTCTGCTTTCTGACAGAACCAGGCAGTGGATGAGGCTTTAGCCTCAAAGTGGTGTTAAACTGGAATGGAAAATGCATTAATTTCTGCCTCTCATTCTTCTCATCTGCCTAAATAGAACCATCTATGGAGCCAAAGTCTGAGGTTTCCAATCACCTCTTGCACTGGCAGGAGAAAAAAACTATTTGGTGAAATAAACAGGAGCCCAATAGCAAGGAAGAAGTAGCCTCTAAGTTGCAGATATCAAAGTATTAAAAATTAAAACGTCTCATGGGAAGCAGGAAAAGTATTCAGACATTTAACCTGAATTTCAGACAGGCTCTCTACCCTCTCCACTACTGTTTTGGTCCCTTCCTTTCTGCCTCTCTAAAGTACTGTTCCCTTCCTCTACCTAATGGATGCTACCTGAAAGTCTGTCACATTTCACCTAGTGATATGTGAAAGCAAAAACAAAGATGCAGGGAATATGGGCAAGTAAAGAGTATTTTTTTTTTTAGTTTGATAGGGGTCTGAATAACCACAAATTCTATGCTGTCATTAATTATTTCTGTTTATCTGTATGTGGACAAATGGTTCACAGGGTTAGAACAAGAATATCCTGTAGCACTGTTTCCACTTCCATGGCTTTACAGGTGCACTGAAGTTTGGTTAACTGCATTAACAAAACTGCTAGAATTAAGGAGGCAGCAAAAAAATCTGGAGGAGGAAATTACATGAAAATTCATTTCCAGGAAGACTCAGGCACCCTGATGCTGCTGATCAGGAGGAAAGGAGGGAGGAAGAAATGTTAATAAATACTAAATAGAGTGGATTGTTAAAAAGTTCTGATAATATAAAGCACTGAGTAGGTAAAGCCCATGATTCTGACTGGTGGGAGGTGTTCTGGACCACTCTGCAAACAACTAATGAAACCAAAACGTGTTCAACCCCTTGAATTAGAGCTGAAACAGCAGCAAGATTTGGGGGCAATCACCTCCTGGCCTGCAAGGCTGTTCTGTGCATTAAGAGACTCTCAACAGCCAATGTGTTCACCTTGTCACATCAGCAAAGCAACTCGGGGAAAACCAAACCCAAAACCCACTTGAAAAAGAGAAGAGCAAACTCTGTGGGCAGTTGTGCTGCCATGCCAAGGAGGAGGGGATCCAAGGTTAATGGATGCAGCTGCACCTTACCTGGTTCTGCAGTCCAATACCGAGCGCCACGCACCCCTGCTCCTTTCTGCTGAGCACAACGTGTGCTGGCAACTGGAGCATCTGACCTTCCCCAGCACAAACTTCAGTGTAACCTTTACCTTGAGCAAGGAGCTCTGCTCATTTTCCCCCTCCTGCTCCGAGCAGAGCAATCTAATACACCTCATCATGTGGTGTGTTGCCATAGCAGCACTGAATCCAGCTGCTGCAACACAAAAGACTGAAAAACCGGGGTGGGTTTTTTGGGTTGGGTTTTTTTTTTTTGATGTCCACCCACCCGGGAAAAGTCAGGGCTGTTTTCTTCTGCAGCAAAGCTCATCCAGGCTCCTGCCACCTGTGAGAGCTAACTTGGGGCAAATTCTAAAAAGACAGACACAACTAAACTAAGCATTTTGCTCTGGGGGATGACTTGGGGTCCATTTAAAAATGATTAACAGTATGACATCACCACTGGTCACTTAAAGAGCTGATCATTAGTTTTCTACTCCTGCCATTCTCTGGTTTCAAAAGTCAGGTCTCTATCTCCATAGGGTTTGCTCAGCAGGCAGAAATGCAGCAGTACAGCTGCAGAGGCAGTACAGGTGACAAAACACCTTCAGAAACTAAACAGCCACCTGCTTCCAATCTCCTTGCTTGGAAAAAAAAACCCAAAACCAACTTCTATCGAATTGTTTGCTTGTGGAGCTGAATTATACAGCCTGGAAAATGCCAAATAATGATTATTAACACTGCCCTACTGCATTAAACATGAGTACTAACCACAGCAAAGCCTTCTGAGTTAAACATTGATGCTTTACAGCTTCAAATGAATTCCTGCACTGCTCAGACACCTCAGGAACACTGTTCAGTCTGCCTTGGAAAATGTACCAGAATCCACCAATTACCTCAGGTCCCAGCCTTGAACTGCATCTCTGAGAACAAATTCTTCCTGGGAAGCATGGCCATCATCCTTCCCCAGCAGTTTCAGCTGACAGAAAAGGGCTGAACATGGAAGGCAGCCAGGCCCTTCACCTGTAGGAAGTTTCTTCACGAGCAGGGACTGAAGTGGCAGCAAAACCTGACATGTGCCAGATGAACTGTGCCAGGCTTTTCTGAAATAGCCCTAATGAGGTTTCCCCAGCACCCAGTCTTTCCCAAAAACCTGTCAGGCATTTTGAGTTGGAATAATTGCTTCTCCTTTCCAAGATAAACAAAGTCTGTTGAAGGTGTGATAGATACTATCACTCCAGGAGCATCTTGGGTAAGAATGCAGTTCTGCAACTGTATCATCAAAAGGTCAGCTCTCCACTTTTACCTGCTTCTGTGTCTGAATGTGATGGAAGATGCAGGAAAAACAGCTAACAGTACTATCAGGGGTCTCAGCCCACTCTTTTAGAGCCCAAAATACAAAAATCATACTTACTAATTCATCCTCTATTACTGCTTCCCAAGTCAAGTCAAACTCTGCCCAAGTTAATTCACAGCATTTTTACCCAATTTTCACACAGGATCTGCCAAAGCTGTTTCTGGAATCTGTGTCTTGCTGTAACAGCCAGCAAAGGCTGGACTTGGAGTTCACACATCTCCAGCTCTACAGATGTCTACAGAATGACTGTGGTTGGAAAAGACCTTTGAGATCAAGTCCAACCACTTTGGAACTCTGCAGGTGCCACTACTACACCATCTCCTTGAGCACCATATCTAACCAGCTCTTAAATACATCTGGTTTACAGCTCCACCTGCTCTCTGCTTGCAGACAGCTGACAACCCCAAGACTAACAATGGCATCATTTCAATAATTCATGTCAGCTCTGGTGTCCCAAGGCTAAAGGCAGCCTCCTGTGTCACTCATGATTTTGCACTAGCCCAGTCCTTATCTTTCTGCTGTGTTCCCCCCAAACTCAGTTCTCCTTCACTCTTGTCTGTTTGTAGCAAACTTCAGGAGCCCTGCAGGAAAAAACAAGGCAGCTTTAGAAACTGCTTCTCACCAATGGGAAATAGTCCCAGACTCTTCAGGTTTTTAATACAGGTAGGCACCTGCAATGTAGCTCCTAAGGAAGGTGGGACCCAGCTGCCAGGTGGCACTTTTGAACAGAAGGGGTTGGGCATGGCTTGCAGTCTTGCTTACTGTTCTGGAACAGAGACACTCAATACACAGCCTGGAAAATGCAACAGGAGAGTGAGCCAATGTCAAATGTACTCAAAGGAAGGTTGCTCTGCCTTTCCTTAAACACTTGTTGGGCAGGGGCTGCTTTACACAGATGGCATCATGCCCATCTGACTTGTAAGATGAACAGCCACTTTTCCATCAAAATAGTTTCTCCTTAGAAATGCTACTGACTCTTCGTAGAGGGCTTTCTTCCCACTGCTGTGGGCTAATTGATCCTCCCACACAATACTCAAGCCAGGCAAAACAGAGGCAGAGCCTGGCTCCTGTGGAACTCTGGAGGAACTCGGCCTGCAGCAGCCATCCTTGACTCTCCCTTTACAACAGGGTGTAAGTACAAGGCACAGAGCAGCAGCACTGCTCCAGCACTTCTGAAATCAAGCAGGAGCCAGCACAGGGGATTACATCCCTTCTCACCTGGCAGACAGACTGACTCCTTCACACTTGCACCCCTGTCCTGGCACTGGGCAGTTGGTCAATGAGTAGAAAATGCTTCCTTAGTGATGCCCAGTGGCTGAAGGTTGGGCTGCAGATCCCAGGAGATCGTAGGATATTAAAAGCAGACCCCTGTGGTTGGGTCTGCTCACTGTCAGGAGTTCTGAGCCACAGGTGATCAGTTTTAAGCTTTCCTTTACACAGGGGCATGCAGTAACCCTTTACTCCACATTTAACTGCTTTCACAAGGAGCCAAATCACATTTAAGACATAAATAACTGGAAGCAAGGACTAGGTGAAGAGAGCAGACAATATAAATTTGCACATCTTCTATGTTAAGCATCTATCATGGATGTCCTCAATTGCCCAGGTAGAGACACCTGCCTCTCCACAATGAAGCTACAGGGAACTGCTGCTCCTAACGCTGTCCTCTGAATTGCATCCAAGTGGGAAGCTTAAAGCAGATGGTATCAGCACACTCTGCTTCAAGCAGACCAACCCCAGCCTCCTCAAAAAGGAACAAAATCAGTTACAGGAGAGCAGATGTAAATCCTGGGGACTCAGGGGCCAGAGGGACCCTCTGCAGAATTCCCCTATGGCAGAGCAGTGCTACCAGCTGCCAGAAGAGCCATGAGGGCTTGTGCCAAAAGCTCCTTGTTACTTCATCCCTTTATCTCAGCTAACCAGTATGAACTAAAGAGGGTCAGACCAGTACAGAAAAACAAACCTCAGGGGGAAAACAGACCAGCCAAGGAGGGTGGAAGTCAGGGGGTGGCAGCTTCCCCAGAGTGGGGGTGGATGGTGAGTGCCAGCAGATATTCCCAGACCCAGGGCTTTTAGGCAAGCAGCTGAACAACAGCACTGCTGATCACAGAACCCTGCAGCTCAGCTCCACCATGTCCTGGCCTGCAGCAGACACCAGGTTATGCTATCTCTGGGTAGTTTGTGACGGTTCCCCTGGCAGCCTTCCTTGCTTTCTGACCTCAGATCCAGGTTCCCCTGATGGGAAGAGTTAGTAAGATTCCTGCAAATACAAAGCTTTACACAATCTCCCAGAATGCTTAATCCCTGCAATTATTAGGGATGCATTTCTGTATCATCCTTATCAAGTTTTATGTGGTTTTGTTATCTTTTGGGGGTTTTCTTTTTGGCTACATCTGTCACAAAACATAAAAATTCTGCCTTGTGAAGAGATCTAAGGATTTGCTGTCTTCAGTTTAGCATAAACCAGACGTGGTGATGTTTGCCTCTGCAGATGTGTGGTAGGAATCCTGTTAGCATTCATGTATGCCTCCCTAGACACTTATTCCATACTTTAATTAACCCTAGGATTGGATTCTTTCATGAGAAAATTATCAAGTAGGGCCACTGTAGTGTGATTTAACCACTCAGCCAGAGGGAGACAAGGATATTTTATTTTCAAAATTACAAAAGATATGCCAACAACCTTTCAACTACAGCAGCTCACAGGCAGTAAAGGCACCATGATAAAACTTAACTCAATGACAACAGCACCATGACATCAGGAGTTGAAAAGCTACAATTGCTATGCATGTCTGGCCTCTTTTGTTGCACTTAGTTTTAGGATATCAAGGAGAGTGTGTCACATATACCAGGCAGAGTGCTTCCAGAACCAGAACCTGGCAGTCTGCATTCACAGCTTAGCACAAACTACAAAGGAAAACTGCTGTGGAGTGCTCATCTCATCCTCACCTGAAACCATCATTAACCTGCCAGATACTGTAGAACTGTTAAGCATCTTTATTTGAGAGCAATTCTGGGGGCTGAGGGGCAGAGTGGGACAAGGCCAAAGGAGTCACCAGCTAGCTGAGACCCCAGGACTACCTCTGATCCCTAAAACCCTCTTCCTACTGACCTGCAGGAGCTGCCAATCCCACTACAGGGTGGAATAGCTTCACTGCCTCTCCCCAGCCATTGGAGCAGAGGAAGAAGCAGCAGTGTCACCACCCCCCAGGAGAACAGCAGCCACCTCTGTGGGGCTCCTGCTGCTAACCCAGGGCTGCTGACCCCCATGGCCAGCTGACAGTGTGCTGAGGCAGGAGCTGGGCTACCTGGAACACCACTGAGCAGATAAGACTTGCTTCATGGTCTGGAGTTCTCCTCCTCAGTCTCAAATGCCAGAAAGGCATATTTTTAAATCAAATATATATAGTAAAAATCAATTAAATAAATAAATAAATAGATAGATAAACCCAAAAAACCAAAACCCAACCAACCAACCAAACAATCAGAAAAACCCCACCACAAAACAAAACAAACACAATAAAAAGTGTGTCCAGATGCTGCTGGGACCTGCCTGTCTGTCTGGGACTGAACCTGGCCACAGGTTAGGGCTGCAGGTATCCAGAAGAGAGAGAAAGAACCAGACTCAGGTGAATAAACAATATCCAAACACCATGGCAACAAGAACAAATTCCTACCTCTCTGCTTTGTACAAGTCCTCTCAAGCTTGCTGCCCTGTCACCCTGCTGCCAGGCAGCATGTGTATTCTGCTAGGGGCTGCAACAGCATGCCTCCCTGAATGCTATGAAAGTTATTTTGCCCTCCAGCAACAATAATCTGCACAGGGTTCTGTCTGACTACACTTCTCACTACAAAGAACCACAGTATTTAGGTGAGCTGTCTTTAAAAGATACAATCAACCTTTTCCTAAGGAAAAAAAACCCCAAACCACCAAACCACCTCTCCAGCTTTCCAATATGCTGTTATTATGTGATGCTTAAAATAGCTTCAAATAAAACAATTCTATAAGTCTTTTTTTTTTCTTTCTTTTGCTTGTTTTATGACTTGAACAGCACTTAGTAATTCTGTGTTGGTAAAGCTTTTCAGTATAATAGCAGAGGAGAAAGTAGCAGAAGAATAAAAATCTTGAAATAAAAACACAGCCAAAAGAATTAAGAGAAGGGCACTAAGTGGAACTATTTTTAACTCTTACTTTAATATTTGACTACACTTCATGGCCCATCTACATTTCTGAAGGCAGGAAAAGAACATGATTTTGCTGCAATTTTACATACTGCTTTATTATCTTACCCCAAAGGCTTTTTTCACTTGCAGTGCTTTGCCAACAGCCATTTTCTGTCCCTTTGAGCAGCCTGCCTTACAAAGTTTGGAAGGGCACTAAGAGGTCTGAGATACCTCCTCCCCTTTTGCAGAGCCAACTTTTCCTGTAAGTTTGCCCTAACAGGAAGAAAAGCTCCACTGACTGGGACTCAAAGGATCTCACTGCTCCCAGCATTATGGAGTGGACCCAGCCCAACACTTCCACACAGACTTTAGAAGAACATAGATCATCCCTCACATAGTCACCACTCTGCTGCCTGTACTGGTCCAAAGCAGTCTCCACCTACATCATGAACAAGCACACAACACCATGTGCACAAACTTCAATCTTCTGCCATTTAACCCACTCTATTTTGAAGAGCAGATCTCCATCATCACCTCACTGACTGCAAGCAGGTCAATCAGATGTCCATGTCCTCTGGCAAGGGTCAGGGGGTGAATCAGATGTCCATGTCCCCTGGCAAGGGTCAGCAGGTGAATCAGATGTCCATGTCCTCTGACAAGGGTCAGGGGGTGAATCAGATGTCCATGTCCTCTGGCAAGGGTCAGGGGGTGAATCAGATGTCCATGTCCTCTGGCAAGGGTCAGCAGGTGAATCAGATGTCCATGTCCTCTGACAAGGGTCAGGGGGTGAATCAGATGTCCATGTCCTCTGGCAAGGGCCTGCACCACATCTAGCCAAGTCTCAGTGCACTGGCACTGCTGGAGGTTAGCTGTGCTCCCACACAAGGGAGCCCAAAGTTGCTGAGTGGAACTCGAGTGTGGCTCACAGGTTGTGCCAAAACTTAGCCAAGTTCCAGGTCCCTGCTCTGCACTAGTGGAACAAACCTTGCTTTGGAATCCAGTGAGTCCAATTAAGCACATCCATAAGCCTTGGGAAGACTGGAAACTAATAAATCTTGCATTGACAGAGATGCAACTATTAAATAAAAACAACTCTTGATGTTCATTTATGGGCATATTTGCATTTTTTTTTAATTCATGCACTGGGATGTAGTGGTTTCCCTCTCCCTGAATGTCTCTGAAAGCATGTTAATGTGTCTTTTTAATTTAACAAAAGGAAAAAGCAGATGGATTGAGCAAATCTAACACTACTCAGAGAGAAGTGACATTGAACAGGGCACCATCAGCAACAATTACAATAATGTGCAAATATAACTGTGTCTGTCTGCTATTAGCCTGAAAGATAAGCACAGGGAAGAGCAGGGTGATGAATGTAAAAGCCTTTCTAGAGAAACCTTTAAGGAAAATGTGATTACAAACAGTGAGTAAATCACAGTGCTGGTGTTACACGACTTGATCCAGAGCAAGCCTGACATCCCTGTGGGGAGAATGGGGAAATGCAGCTGTACAGAGGACAAAGGGAAAGATGGAAGGAGACAGACTGCCCCAGGTGACTGGAAATCACTAATTGTTGTAAACCATCACTTTTCAGTGAACTGTGAAGCACTCTCCACTGCCCAGCCGAGGGCAACAGGACCTATCGATGCCTTCATCTGGCCACACAACTCATTACCACACAACTCATTACCACACATACTGACAAAGAGCTCCAAGTTTGTGAGCTGGGACCACATAATATAACTCTGCTCCACTCTGGTGAGACCCCACCTGGAGTACTGCATCCAGTTCTGGAGCCACTATCACAAGAGGGATGTGGACATGCTGGAGTGTGTCCAGAGAAAGGCCATGAGGATGCTGAGAGGGCTGGAGCTGCACTGCTCTGAGGACAGACTGAAAGAGTTGAGGCTGTTCAGTCTAGAGAGGGGAAGGCTCCAAGGTGACCTTCTTGTGACCTGAAGGGGGCTACGAAGAAGCTGGGGAGGGACTCTTAAGGCTATCAGGGAGTGACAAGACTGGGGGGATGGAGCAAAGCTGGAGGTGGAGAGATTCAGACTGGAGGTGAGGAAGAAGTTCTTCAGCATGAGGATGGTGAGACCCTGGAATGGGTTGCCCAGGGAGGTGGTGGAAGCCTCATCCCTGAAGGCGTTTAAGGCCAGGCTGGATGAGGCTGTGGACAGCCTGATCTAGTGTGAGGTGCCCCTGCCCATGGCAGGGAGGTTGGAACTGGATGATCCTTGTGGTCCCTTCCAACCCTGACTGATTCTGTGATTCTACATCCACCCCCTCCTCTTACTCAGACTTGTTTACCTGTGAAATGTCATGCAGGAAATGGAAGTGCATCCTGGCTAGACCTAGTCTAGGTGGTTGAAGGGGCTCCCAGTTTCCCCAGGCAACCAGTTTGTTGCAATCTTCAGGCAGGAAGCCTGAAACAGGCTTCAGAATTAGGGCAGCAAGTCCAGCCCCAAAAGTAAATGCCTAGTGGTTTCACAGGTTTTGGTTTCACACCTTCCTTTTCGACTGGTATGTAGTGGGCACACCTGGGAGACCCTTTCCTGCACTCACACTCTCACTATGTCTGGCTCTGGAAGGGAGGCAAGTCCCCAGAAAGGCTGCAAGAGGGCTGCCAGTGCCCACAGCTACCCCTTGTCAGCAAGACTGAAACCTCAGCTAAGAGCAGCTTGAGGGGCAAGAGGATGAGAGAGAGTAGGAACTGAAGTACCTCTGAGAAGGTCACTGAGGAATCTATTTGGGTTTGTCAGACAGAGTCAAAGCTGTGGGGAACAAAAGTACTGCTGAAGCCAGCTGTCACATTTGCCTTCTGACATTTACCCAACTGATTTCCCTTAAAACCATCCCATAGAGAGTTTTGGCATAAGGGGGTTGGCAGGAAAGCCTGTGAAGGGTTAAAACATTGGGTCCCAGCTCTGGTAGCCTGGATTCATTTCCAAATAGTATCACGAAGGAAAATAAATTCAATCTTCTCTCTCTGCTTTTCCAGAATAAAGCAGTTCCCCCTCCATTTGAGCAGATAAGCAGGCTTTGGCTCAGGAGAGGCTCCTCAGAGGGAAAGCACAGGAGCAATGCTGATTCAAAAACAGGCAAACCAGTCCCTGCCTTCCTGAGAAGACCTGCAGCAGTTCTTACCACAACCTGAGACCGCCTGGTGCTGCAGACGGAAGTGACTCTTAGGTGACAACCCTCTGCATTGTGTTCCTGATCACTGAAAACCACAGCATCCACCCAAACTGCACTCAGGCTAGGTGAAGCAGCAGGTTTCACTGATTTGCACTGAACAGGGGCACTTATTTTCATGAAATTCTAAAGGATGTGCTCAAATAATGTTTTAGCCATTAAATTGTTGTTAATTTTAGCTCTGCTTTTACTATCAGCTGGAAAGCTGAAAAGTGTTCTCTTAAAATCAGTTTATTATCTCTGTTTTGGCAATGTTTTATTTCTTTCAGTCTTATCTAAATTCAGCTGCAGCTGGTTTTCTTTCAACAGCAATATTTGGTATTTGTACCAGACAGTCACCATGGCAAGGAGAGATCTGTAACTGTGAACCCAACCAACCAGAGTGTTATCAAAATAGTTCCAGAAACAATGTTTGACAACTTATAAAATGCCACAAAAGGCAATAGTCAGGTCTGTACTTTTCCCTGAAAACAAACAGAACTGAAACCTGATTTCTGACTAAGCCACTTTGCTCCTTTCCCCAAGACCCTCTGGCCAAGCTAAAACTCAGCATTCAAATGCAAGTGTGCTCCCCAGCCCTTCAATTTTGAGCTGAGAATCATATCCAGGACTGCCAACCACAACAGAAAGGTGAAACAGGACAGAAATTTTAAAGTGGGGTTTTGATTTGACTGCTTATGGCTGTTCTCCTGGTGCCATCAGACATTCCACCTATAGCTGTCCTAAAACACACCACTGCATGCTATCTTCTTTCACTGCCTGTCAATCAGCTGGTAAATGAGCTACATCTAATCATGCCTCACTTCAGCTGCATTCTCACTTCCATCAGAAGATGCATGCCAGCATGAACCTGTGGAAAAGTCAAGAACTCCACAATATTGCAAGCACTACATAAACCCACACAACTTCTGCCTCTGTGCTAAGAAATCAGCCTTCATTTCCTGGGCACCTTCTGTGTGGGGAGAGAGGCTAGCACCTTGATACTCACTCCCTCAAGGTTCCAGACTGGGGATGGGAGGTCAAGGACACAGTGAATATTTTCTTCCAGATCCAGCCCCTTCTGAAGACAGGACAGCTTCCAGACCACAGGCTAGCACCATGGAAGCCAGCAGCCTGACTCATGCTTCCCCAGCACAGAGAGGTACAAAGCATGGTGACACTCCTGACAGGGGCATTGCTGCATTCTGAAATTCCTCTCAATGTTCACCCAAGAACCCCATAGCTCACCTTCCTTCTGAATCAAACCAAGAAAACATCAAGCATGACAGGAAGGATTCCTCTCTGCCACTACTCATCTGCAGTGGCAGCTCTGCAGTGCCTCTACATACCCTCTAAATTCCATACCTATGCCAAGCTTTGTGGGATCCATTTCTCCTTAGCTAGCTTTGAATGTCTTAAAAGCAACATCTGTCCTGATGCTGCTGTGGAACTGCACCTCCTTGTCCCTAAAGCTCCTCTCCAGCAACTCTGGACAAAAGGAAACCTGCGTCACTGCATGTTTGTCTCAGGGGGAGAGGATGTTTATGATGCACAAGAACCTCGTCATATTTCAACCTGCAAGCAGAAAGGAGAAGGCTTTTCTGGTGACTAACAGCTACACATTCTCAAAATGACTCCCTGTGTGGAGCACTGCAGTAGAAACAGCTCTATGACCTCATGAGTTAAGTGCACTGTGGCCCAGGAGATGGAGATGACTCTGCCCTCTTGGGATCCAGGCCCACAGAAATGCCTGAGGAATTACACTGTGGACCTCCAAATGAAGCACTGGCATAAATAAGGATAATGTGGGTGTTCTACTTCTCTATCTTTACAGATATTATTAATAAACCTACAGATAATGCTGGGGAAGACAGCTATGAGTCTGTATTCAAAGCAACCAAGCTGAGCTGACTAAAACAGTTTTAACTAGTAGTTGGGAGCAAGAATGCAGATGGAGTGTTGGCTTGTCTTGCAAGACTGAGAGCTTGGACTCCTGGGTATCCTGGAGTCTCCTGAGCATCTTGGCTCTCCTGGGCATTCTGAATCTTCTGGGTATCTTTGGTCTCCTGAGCATCCTGCCTGTGCAGCCAGGGCAGCAACCACTACAGAAGCAGCAGCCCTGCTGAAATGCCTGCAGATCACAAAGCAGCCCCAGGTAACCTAGGTGTGAGAGGACATTTGGCTGTGGTAAAAAGATGCACAAGCAAACAGCTCAAGACTCCTGCATTTCACAATGAAAGATTTCTGGAGTGGAGGAAGCAATGCCCCAGATGCAGCTCACACAGAGCAATATATTTATCTATTACAGTGCAGGAGAAGGGACAAATATAGAGGGCACCAAGCTGCTCTTACTCCACACAGTAAGTAGTGTCCTCGGGCAGCAGCAGTCTAACAGATCTGTTTACTTTGCCTGCTACAAGTTCTTACTATGTCAAACTATGACAAACTTTTCAGAGATGCAATAATCTAAAATTAGTTTTCCAAGGATGTGTGTGTGAGCAGGGTCCACATTTACCTTAACAATACCATAGTCTCCTAATCACTTAAAAATCACAGCCACTGATGTTGGGGGAAACCTGTGGGTTTCTCTCTGGAACATTCTCCTCCCCAGCTTGCCTCACCTGACACCAAGCCCTTTGTTCACCTTCCATGTAGTAGCAATGAGGCTGGGCTCAGTAAGGAAATTATTTTAACAGTAAAAACATCCCCTTTGCATAAATACTTCAAAATGAAATGTGGCTTTTACATTAAAGCCAATTATTATTTATATTTTAATATCACTGAAAATATTTTATTTTAAAAGCTGTTCCAGGGAGGGATGAGAGGCAGGCTGGAAAGTCTTAAGGAACACAATAAAAGCAGCATCAGTCATAACTGGGTACATTACTTATGGCTTACAGCAGGAAATTGGTTTTAGAAGAAAAAACTGCAGAAGGACACTCCTGTTAGAAATCACTTCTATTCAGCAGCATCCACAGTAAATACTTAAAACTAGGAGCTGAGCATGAAGGGAACTTTACAGCTCTGGTGCCATTCTTTATTTGTCCTGGCCTACAGTGTTGTGAGATAAATGAGAGGAGCCTGGGCTCCAATTCCTTTGAGGCTGGAGGAAGGGGTGGGGAGATGCACCCAGGACTTGTTCCCAGCCTCCTGATTCTCACCACATAGACACAAACCAAGGGCAAGATTCAGAGAATGTGGACACCTGGGTACCTCACCTCATCTGCAGAGACTAAATGCCTCACAGACAGTGCACTGGAAAGCCCATGCAGGTCTGACTTGCCAGACTGAGAAACTCTACTAAGAAACTCTTCTTTTGGTCTGTTTCCTGCTAAGTGTAGCTGAGAGGAAGGAGAATGACTCAGATGAGAGAAAGGGCATCAAAACTACTCTCTCCATTGCATAGTCAGCCCACTCCTGGCACTATCTGGAGTTCAGTACAGCAACTTCTTTTTCCCTTGAGAGCATCTCAAAATCTTTGTTCAGTTCCTGTTTTTACTCTCCTGTGAGGTGAGAGTTTAGACTTCTATTCTCCCCAGCAGTGATTAACTTCACTTTTCCTTACAGCTAAATCCACTCCTAGCACCTTAAGTTTGCTCTTTTTTTTTTCAGTAGTTTTTGGGTTTTTTTTAAATGACATGGTGCTGCAAACAAATAGAAAGGCAATCAAATGAAAGATAATTGAAATCAGCTTATCTGTTCAGACATGGCAGCAAGCACTGCCAATGAACTTCAAACCTTGCACACAGAAGATGAGAACACTTTGAGCACAGTGTGAAAAGCCAAGCTTGGTTGGGACTTCTTCCAGCAGGAATTTGTAATAAGGAAAGGCTGATTTATCAAAAGAAACACCCATCATCTGCATAGCCTACTTCTGATAACAGCTGCTGGAAAGGTTTCTTGGGTCTAAAGTAGAATTTTTACTCAGAGCCCAGAAGAGGCTCATGCACATCCAGTAGTTAGGACTCCACTGATGACTGAGAAGACAGTTGCCTGGCTCCCTAGCTTTGTCACTCTGTCTCACAGAGCTTCAAACTGGAATGGCACCAGGGAAAGCCATTCTCCTAACTTCTGGGCTCTCCAAATGTGTCTGTGTAAGAACACATCTCTGCATGGTATTTAAAAAATAACTTCAATGAAAATATGAGCCAGCATGACCTGGTGCCCAAGAATAACAGCATCCTGGTCTTTATCAAGAACAGTCTGGCCAGCAGAACCAGGGAAGGGATTGTCCTCCTATACTCAGCACTGGTGAGACCATACCTTGAATACTGGGTTCAGTTTTGGGGGCCTTGCGACAGGATGAACACGGAGGTGCTGGAACGAGCAATAGGATGAGAGGAAACGACCTCAAAGCTGCATCAGGGGAGGTTTAGGCTGGGTATTAGGACAAATGTATTCCCCTAAAGGGCTGTCAATGCCTGGAACAGGCCACCAAGGGAAGTGGTGGAATCACCATTCCTGGAGGTGTAAGATGAGTAGATGTGGTGCTGAGGAACACCATTTAGTGGTGGACATGGCAGTGCTGGGTTAGCAGACTCAAGGATCTCAAGAATGTTTTCCAGCCAAAAGCATTCTATGATTCTATGAAAAGATCCACTGCTGACACCAACAGATTCCAACATGTAGAGACCAAGACCACGGACACTTCCACTAACAAACAAACTCCCTCCTTTCTCCCTCCTGCCTCAGCCACCCTATCCAAAGCTGAACAGCTTTAACAGTTGCTTCCCTCCACTTTTCACATTCTTTTGCCATCTTGCCTAAAAAAACCCATAAAAAGAACCAAAGAGCATATTGATCAAGATGGGATGACTGCACTAACTTGTAATTCAGGAGAACCTGGCTTGTCTCATTCATTCTGATCTCAGTCCCTCATCTATAAAAGAGGATTAACAGTACATCCTATCTCACAGAATTTTTCAGGGGGGGACAGACACTTGTGAGCCTGATGGGGTGAGACAATCATGTAGACAAGGAGCTTAGAAATATCCAAGCCAGACTGTAGCCAGATCACTGCTGCTAGCACGCTCTGGGCTGTACCCAAACAGGCCCAGCACCAGCCTGACATTAAGAGAAGGATTTGGCCCTGTCAGCCCCAGGTCAGTGCTTGTTATACTGGGGAGGAGCACAAGCAAGCCAGACCAGACAGCAGCAATAAGGAGCAAAGGGAGGTCCTCAGGAGGAGGTGACAGATGAAGCCAGAAGACACTAGTGGGGAGGAGGGAAGAAGAAGGCAGAGTAACAGGTAAAGAGATGATGAAAGGCAGGATCAGATCACGAGAGAGAGGACACAGCAGAGGCAAATGATGGGGAAAATAGAGAGGTGAAGGTATAAGCAAGTGTAAAGGAAACTTTCATGCTCATGAATCCTAACAAGTAACCATCATTAACTGATGCTCATATGAACCTATGAGTAGCTTCCAGAGGTGCTCAAGAAACCCATCTGGAATTGGTTTTACTGCAGGTTTTCTGAGAAGTTTTGGTTCCTTGTGTCTTGCAACAACATTGGCAGCATCAGCTCCCAGCTTGCCCAAGCACTTCACATTTCTCACTCTGCCCAAAACCACAACAGGCCAACTAACTTATCCCACATAACAGACACTCTACAACTCCCTGCAGGGCAGCTGCAAAGTGTCAAACACTCTTCCTTCTTAACCAAAGGCATCACTTCCTTCACCAGGATCAATGTAAAGATTAGCTGTGAAGAGCAGAATTGAGGGAAACTGATTCATCAGTTGATTTTCACCCATCACTCAGGTGATACATCAGATGTCCTGAACACTCACCCCTTAATATTTCACCAGTTACATGTGTAGCCTGTTAGCCTTTCTCTGAATGACCACATAAATATGGAGTTAAGAAAACAGCAACCAGTATCCAACACGCCTTGGATTTCACTGCTCTTTGTGGAAACATAAAGGCCAAGCTGGAGATGAGGGCACCTTCTTTCTCTCCCTAGCTCACTCAGTATAAAAGCTTTCAAACACTTCTTCCCTGGACATGAAAAGCAAAAAGCAGCTGGTAACACAGGCTGTTATTTGGGAGGTTGTTAATAGAAATCAAGCAGAAATGTGTAGCTCTCCCTGCCTCTACCACACCATTGTTACGATGCAGTCTAATAATTGAGCAATAAATCAACTGAGCCAGAAGTCTAAACATCCCTCTGGTTGCCTGCACCAGCTTTCATCCTTCTGGCTAATAGCACTGAACACTCACCCCAGTGACATGAAAGGCATCCTCTCCTGGGGAAGGCAAGGACTTCCCAGGGAATGCACCCACGTCTGCACTAAGACAGTAGTGACAGACACAGTATGTGTGTGTGTGTGTATGTGTATGTGTGTGTGTGTATGTGTGTGTGTGTCTCTCTGTGTCTGTGTGTGTGTCTCTGTGTGTGTGTGTGAGTGTGTGTGAGTGCGTGTGTGTCTGTATGTGTGTGTATGTGTGTGAGCATGTATGTGTGTGTATGTGTGTGAGCATGTATGTGTGTGTATGTGTGTGAGCATGTATGTGTGTGTATGTGTGTGAGCATGTATGTGTGTGTATGTGTGTGAGCATGTATGTGTGTGTATGTGTGTGAGCATGTATGTGTGTGTATGTGTGTGAGCATGTATGTGTGTGTATGTGTGTGAGCATGTATGTGTGTGTATGTGTGTGAGCATGTATGTGTGTGTATGTGTGTGAGCATGTATGTGTGTGTATGTGTGTGAGCATGTATGTGTGTGTATGTGTGTGAGCATGTATGTGTGTGTATGTGTGTGAGCATGTATGTGTGTGTATGTGTGTGAGCATGTATGTGTGTGTGTGAGTGTGAGTGTGTGTGTGTTAGTGTGTGTGTGTGTTTTCGTGTGTGTGTTAGTGTGTGTGAGTTAGTGTGTGTGTGAGTGTGTGTGTGAGTGTGTGTGTGAGTGTGTGTGTGAGTGTGTGTGTGAGTGTGTGTGTGAGTGTGTGTGTGAGTGTGTGTGTGAGTGTGTGTGTGAGTGTGTGTGTGAGTGTGTGTGTGAGTGTGTGTGTGAGTGTGTGTGTGAGTGTGTGTGTGAGTGTGTGTGTGAGTGTGTGTGTGAGTGTGTGTGTGAGTGTGTGTGTGAGTGTGTGTGTGTGTGTGTGTATGTGTGTGTAAACTCTCCCTTGTTTATTTTGACAGACTGAAAATGTATTTCCTAGGACAATAAATACAGCTCTGGCACTGTGTATAGCACCTTTAAACAGCACAGGATTTTGCAGAGATTGTTGTACAGGACCTCTAAAACAGTACAGGGTGTTGTAGTAATTTCCAGCATCTTACCTCAATTTCCAGTCCACTCACCTCGAGAATGAAATGGTCAGACACAAACTGACAGCCCATTTCAGTCATCAGAGCCCTTCAGATTTAATGTCTCAACTGAGCAGCTGCAAAAGCCCCTGGGAAAATCTTTGCTTTCTGTCAATAGTTTTGTTTGGTTCCTTGTGGATGTTGTATTTTTCTCTAGCTACTGAATACCTCAATACTTTAAAAGGTACAGCAACCAGCACTCAGTGATGTTTTTATGGACCAGGCTTCCCCTTGCCTCAGCCCCCAGAGCTCCAAAGAAATACTGTTCAGAGACCTGTTATTATGTTCCTGTTATTTCCACTAAGGCCTTAAAATTACACTAATCTCTGGCTACAGAGTGAAAGCAAAACTGTAATTCTCCAAAACTCAGAGGGCACTTGGCTGCAGGACCCACTGAGCCAATGCAGACCCAGAGGCAAGCAGACCTGGCTCGTCAGTCATGATGGCTTTACTGGTTTGGACCAGCATGACTAAACCAAGTGGCTGCCAGCTCCCAAAGAGAGGTTTTCCTCAAAATAAAAACAGACTGTCCATGCTTATTAGAATGGACAATTAACTTTTTTTTGGGTGGGGAAATCCTTTATAAAAGAGGGATGGAGAGAGATAAATAAACCAGTGATACACTGGAGAACTGCCTTCACTTTTGGGCTCCCCAGTTTAAGAGGGACAGGGATCTGCTGGAGCAAGTCCAGCAGAGGGCTACAAGGATAATGAGGGGACTGGAGCACTGCCTGATGAGGGGAGGCAGAGGGACCTGGGGCTGCTTAGTCTGGAGAAGAGAAGATTGAGAGGGGATTTAAT
>VWYK01077679.1:232608-264970 GCA_013399775.1 Semnornis frantzii
AGCCAAGCCAAGCCAAGCCAAGCCAAGCCAAGCCAAGCCAAGCCAAGCCAAGCCAAGCCAAGCCAAGCCTCTATCACTTCTCCACAGCAAAAGTCTAGATGGAAACTCTCAAGCAGTCTTTTAGATATGCTTTCCTGTCTGCACGAAGAAATCCACAGAGCTGCATAAAATGAGCACTAAATGAAGAGGTTTCCTTGCTTTTGGATGGTTCTTTGCTTTCTTTGCAAAGCTCTGCTTGCTTCTTGCTTTGTTCATGACTTTGGGAAATCATTTGGAACAGCACAAAGGAGTCCAAATGTTGTTTTTTTAACGTTAACTCCTGATGTTGTGCATGTTACTTTTCATTCCTGTTGTTCCTGCACCTGAAGATCTCTCTTTATCTGAAGAGCTGCTCCTTCACTTTGCCCACTGGCAGGCCAGACCCCCTAAAGTAATCTGAGGGAAGGAAACACAATTGCTTTTACAAGCACAATAGTTCATTGCGTATTTGTTTTGAAAACAGTTTCCAGAGCCTAGAGTATGTCAGTAAAAGGCAAGAAAGAGTGTTGATGTTGTTACAAGGTCAGCTCTTCAGAGACAGTAGGCAGCAACGTTGGCACGTTGTCAAATTATCACCATGGCAAAGATGGCAGCTCACAGGCAGTGATTCAGCTGCTTTGACAATACCAAGGCTCCAGCTAAATGTGAAGAGAAGTTACTCATACTCCCTCACACACACATACACACACTCCCATGCACTCCACCTTGGGAGTTTCTTCATGTCTTTTTTTCTTTAAAAACAAACGAAGTTTCAGGGCTTCAGAAGCAACAGAAGCTTGAGCTGCCAGCCCCCAGCCAGAGCTCCTTCTCCTCCCAGGCGCTGTGTGCATGTGTGCACATCCCCCTGCAGACACACACCTCCTGTAGCCCATTATGACAAACAAGGCTTTCCCTAAGTAGTTGAAACAGTGAAACCTGATTCTCAAAGGACTTCCTTCCTCTGTGCATCATTTCCAGCTTCCTCTCTCATTAGTGTAACGACTCTTGAAGCACCTTTGGCCGAGGAGGGCAAAGCTTTGCCTTCCTGGCCTAGAGCCAGCAGGCACAGGGGCTTGCAAGGGGCTAGGCACATGCGAACAGTTCACAGCCAACAGTGTGGAACTCCTCAGCCCCACTCTCCTTTTGCTCTCATTTTCCACATATTTTGTGTTCTCCCCTTTGCTCAGCTGCCAATGTTTTAACAACAGTAATAGAATTCAACAGCTGTAAATCTCTTTTACAGGTACCTTGTCCTCATGTTCATATGCAATGAATGTTTGCAGCTGTACTGCTAACAACACCATTTACCATAGCTCAGATATACCCTTGTACTACAAAATCAGAAAACTACTGCTGATAGAGATGCTTAGAGGCTGTGAATAAATTTCAAATCCTCTTACAGCTACAGTGACTGGCAAGCTTCTGGTAGCTGCTCTGTAAAAATGCACAAATTTCACTTGAATTTTTATTGGGGGGTCTCATTACGAAGTCACTGCTTGTGTTTGATTTTCAGGGTCTGGGAGAACGATTTAAAATACACAGGAACAAAAACTCAGCTTGAGAGAAACTACCTCCAGTAAACACTGCAGGGTTGTTAGGAGACCATGTCAGCATTATTTGCTCTGAAAAGGCCTTTTCCAGGCTGAAGCAAGCCATCAACCTTGCTTTGCTATACAAAGTGCTTTGTTCTTAGTTCTCCTATCAAAAAAAAAGCAAAAAAAAAAAAAAGCTCTTGTATCTGTGTGTGCCCTGCAGCCATGTCCCCACTCCATGTTAGGGCAAGAACAGGGTGTGCATCAGCTGCCTCCTCTCTCTGCCTTGGCTGGTACCCAGCAGCTTGTAGCTTTCCAAAAGAAAGGAAACCCAGTGCAGGGAGCTCCCATGCACCCTCACCAGGCATCAGCTGGGACCAGGTGGGGAGGACTCAAACTTGGCTTTACCATCCAAGATATGCTCCCAGAGGGAAAACAATTCAGCACTTCTGTGTGAGCACCTTTTTGCCCAGCGAAGGTACAGGGGTGGCTGCTCACCCATACAGTGGTGCACGTTCAAGGGCCGTGCCCAGGACAGCCTTGCAAACAGCAGGGTGATGGCAAGCCCAGGCCAGCCAAGCACACAGAGTGCAGTGGAGGTTCTGCTGCCTGTTTGCCCAGGAATTTGCCCAGTGAAGGATTTCTCTCTTTGAAGAAGAATCATGGCCCAGCCGATCAGCTCCTAGGGGGGTGCAGGTCCCTTCTGCTCTTTCCCTGCTAAAGCCCTTAGACTCTGCAGTGAGCACACAGTGTGAAGCAGGAGGATGCAGACAGCTGGCTCCTCACAAAACAGCAGCATTAATAGGGCTCTCCTAGCAGCTGCTATTTCCAGGAAGTCTCCTCATTTTCCTAAGAAGAGTTGTTAAGAGGGGAACAACAAAAAATGCTCAAAGTGCTTTGAAACATAAGGATTTCTTTCTGGAAGTACTGGAGTCTTCGAATGCTTCAGAGCCCTGGAGAACCACTCTCTGTCTAATGATGATAAGCATCTCTGCCTGCCTACCCAACTGCCAGGACATGGAAAGCTGAAATTTAGCACAAAGTCCTCCTGCACCAGCAGTTTGCATGGCTCACTGCCTGCCTCCACCCTGCACAATCAGAGGTCATGCAGCTGCCTTATGGTTTCTTTACCCTTTGGTGGTTTTGGTGCTTGGGAACACAACAGGCTGCAGAACAGACAAGCACATGCCAGCCAAGCACTGTGCTGGGCTACCTGTCTTCTTCCCTTCCTCCTCGAGATCCCCTTCCAGCCAGACCTGGACCTCTCTGGATCAGCGAGTGCAGGCTGCAGGAAGGTGTCAGTTTGCTCCGGCAGAAGTAGCACAGGAGCAGAGGCAGAAAGCCAAGTCCCCTTCCACACTTGGCTGTTTCTCCAAAGGAGAGACTATCAGGGTTTTTTCCCTTTCAGAAAGACAGTTGTCAAGGGAATATTAGCGGAAAATGAAAGACAGAAGCAGCGTTCCTGTGCCTGTGATCAGGTATGATTACAGAGAGGAAAGATAAATGTACTTTCAACAAGTACAAGGGCCACTGTCTGAGCTACAGCAAAGGGGGAAGCACTCGCCCATTAGGGGATTACATAAAAGGCAGGAGAGAAAAGAGGTAAGCCAGGCAGTGTTTGCAAAATGAGAACCTACATATGGATGCAGGAGTCTAATTTTAATCATACACGTATGAAAGGCTTGGCCCAGCTCCCAATCTCTTCTGAGCAGAGGCAGTTGTTCAGGATTCCCTTTGCTGGCAGGTGTGTGGGCTGTTCCCTCTCCTTCGCAACGGGGTCCAAATAAACACTCCCGGTACTTCTGCAGGGGAAAAAGGGACGCAGAGAGGAGCAGCTCTCCGCGCAGCAGAGCTGTGCTGCCTGCCCTCGGGCACTGCAAACAGACAGCAACACTCTGGGCTCGCTGGTGGGTGGATTCCTCTCCCACCGCCAGGGCTGCTCCTCAAGCAGGTGGCCAGGTCTGGAGGAAGCCTTATTTCCCATCACCCACATGCACGCTGCTTGGCACCGGGATGCCAGTAACTCTCTTTTATGAGGGTGGGAAGCAATTACTAAGTTCTCAAGCCGGGAAGAGTCTCTGAGAGGCATGACTTCTTCCTTGCTAGCATTGCCATATGCTGCCTTTTACTTCAGCAAACTCTAAGTGCACATAAAAAGGACATTCATTGATTCTTCTGACCTGGCACCTACTCACCCCAGCTACGCTGCCCAGGACATGCTGTTTACCAGCAGCAACATCAGGACCCTCTTATTATTCTTACAGGCTTAAATGTAAAAACAAACCATGCTTTAATGCAGGGAAAAGGTACTACAAACAGCTAGCAACTACATGGCCCAGACGTGGAGCTTCTCCTTTTGATATCATTAGGCATCAGCCTGAAGACTGGCAGAAATTTGTTTGCTAAAAACTGGTAATCACTGACTTGCTGGTTTGTTTTTAATCCATGCTTTGCAGATTGCCTTTATCCATTGGGGAAGATGAGAGCTCTCACCTCACTGCTGCTGCCACTGTTCTGCTGCCTCACAGGAATGGAAAAGCAAGGCAATAAAGAGGAATCTCACAAGGAGGTTAAGATGCCTCAGAGATGTTTGTTGACCCAAGAGTGCTGGATGAGAGGTGTGAGTATTGTCCAGCAGCATCTTGCAACCTCATCTATTTCCCAACTGCTGGAAAATGAAGCACCATAAATACTTCACTGACTCTCAGGAGCCTAAAGCATGACCCACGGTACTGAAGATCAGAGACCAGGGAGGAGGGGACAGGAACAGGCAAGAGAGGATTTTTCTGCACTGAGTAGCTCATCCCACCTCTGCTTTGAGATTTAAGGTCTGGTCACACCATGACTGTTAAAATTCTGGATTAAAACATTCCTTGAGAAAAACTTGAGTAAATGAAGCACATATAATTTAACAGGAGCCAAAATCTAAGCAAATGGCAACAAAAGCAACTCCACTGTAAAAAACTGAAAATGCTTATGACTTCCTGAACACAAAAGGCACCCAGCTATATACTGTGCATCACAAATCACTGCCAGCAGCTGAAAGTACTTTAACACTCTACTGAGTTTGGAGGTTTTAATCAGTTCTACTTAAAATTTTATAGGGGAAAACCAATTTCTGCAATTCCCCTTTGTAAAAATAAATTTTCAGAGGCAGGCAAGTCTTGGGTTAAGTAGTTCCAAGACTGCAGATCCTGCCTGAGCGAGAACATTTGCAGAGATGAGATATAAAAGAACACTAAATAACCCTTCCCTTGCAAGCTAAAAATAAACCACGTGAACTCCTGCTTCCTTTCATGATGTAAAACAAACCCTCAAACAGTTACTTGGGACAGTCTCTCCCTGATTCCTGCCACAGCCCATCCTTCCCTGTGCTTGATCTTCTGTCGCTCCTCGGCAATTGTTACAGCAGGTTCACAAATGGAGTGCCCTGGGCATTGGTCCCCTATGGAAAACACAATCTCCCTCAACTCAGCAAGTAACTCTTGTGGCACTGGATGTGCTACAGGACACAGAAAGGACACTCAGCTCCTGATCTCAGGTAGCACTTGCACAGGCAAGGCCTCCCTCACTCATGCTCACTCTGGTCTCTGTGCACACCCAGGACAGGAGCTGCTATGTGACCCAACACAGCCCTCATTCAAAAAGGCAGGAGGGAGGTCCCTGTGACACATTTTGCAGTAAGTCAGAGCTGGATACTGCCCTCTGCAACCAGCCCTGGCAACTCAATGCTGCAATTAGCCTACAGCAGATTTGTCTTTCCCCAGGAGTAAACTCTTCTTTGGAAGGAAAATGGTGGTTTAAAGCTGTTTTCAGCACAGCAATCTAACTAAGGGCTGATTTCTTTTGCTGAAATACTGCAGTGGAGTTTTCCTGATCACTTGCATTGATTCAAGGACATCTGCCTGTCTGAAGGGTCTAGAGCAGTGAGGAGAGCTGGAGACAGCTATGATTTTGCCTTGGCTTACAGCTGCCAAGAGAATAGGATCTGACCTGAAAGGAGGTGAACAACCTGGTTGTGACCAAAGTGTTTGGAAACCTCCTCCAGTAGACCTCCTCTTTCCATGGCGGCAGAGAAAGAGAGGGTCAAGGCAAGATCTCCCTCACAGAGATGGGTTCAGCTCCCACAACCTGAGAGTGCCAATTCCCATGGTGCTGGGGGATCCAACTCGCAGGGCAGCAGATGTATGAGGAGGCAGAGGTGCTGTGTGTATGCTCCAAGATGATAAACTCCAATATTTCCTGAGTCATACACATGGCAGTAAGGAGCTCACCACCAGTCAGAGATGATTTTTCTTCATCACCTCTTTTGTCTTTTCTCTTTTGTACTCTCTCAAGAGAAAAAAGATGAATTACAAAACCCCTTATCAGTGTTTGTCAAAGATGTCAGATCACTTAAGAGACTACTTAATTCAGCTGCTCACTCTGAATATGCAACTAACCTGGTCCCTTTAGGCCCCAAGAACACTCTGTTCCAGAGCCCCAGACCTTGGGGTGTGAAAAAAGTCCTTTAAGTTGATGCTAAAAATAAACAAAATATTTTCATTGCCATTTAGTTAGGACTTGAAATGAAAAAAGAAAATAAAAATGGACCTTGGTTCTAAGCTTTAGCCCTAACTGTAACAATGTTGAACTATGTCTAGTCTGGGGCTAAAGGTACCCCAGGAAAAGAATGACATTCTGAGAGAAATAGTCTAAGATCTATCTAAGATCCATTAAGCTTCACAAAAATCCTAAATGCAATGCATTCCCCCATATAATTTCATCCTCAGGAGTTAATTTACTGCTTTCTTAAAGAAGATGAAGGTTCATATTAAAAAAAAACAACCAAAAACAGCACTCCCACATCTCCAAAACAATTAACTTGGCTAACTCTGTTGGGGATAGCAGCAGAAATAACACAATTTCTTTCTAACTCATAACAATGTACATTCCTTTTTCCAGTCTGAGCTCTTACTCTCTGGGGAGTGGGAGGTTGGGTGTTGTGCCCTGCCCCAAAAGTTGTGCCTTACTCATACATAGGCAGAGTGGGCAATGATCTCAGTGCTGCTACAAATGAAATGCTGGGGACACCAATAGGGCTTGGTGATCAATAGTTCCTTGACATGGGACAACAATGGAAAGCAGCTGCAGTGGTTAAAGACATGATCAGTGGCAGTCAATGATCACCCACATGATATTAAGGAAGAGTTTCTTACTATCTAGGAAGGTTTAGCAGTTCCTTGGAGGTAATTCAGCCCTCCAGAAACAAGCAGCTTGTGTCATTCTCTGGTGGCTTTCAGGTTCAATACACTGGAGCAGGACAGGAGAGCCCTGCTCAGCTGGTTACTAGCTCTGGTCATCAGAGCCAAAAGGTGGCAAGAGAATCTCTGCTATCGATGGGCAACAGATGAAATGGAGAAACCAGACTCTTCTCTCTAGACCTTCCACTAAAACAAACAAATAAACAAGGGCTAGAAATAATATTCCACAGGGAGTGGCTTCCCCAACTTCTATTTATAGAAAGCAGAGAGCACTGCTTCATTTCTTAGGGACCACAGATCTTTTTCTACAGATAGTACTACTGCTTGTTAAAACCACTGCAGTGGGCTGTTGAGTAATGTCCAGCTCTCCTGCTATCAGCTAACCCATATGGCCACACACCATGGTCAGAGAATGCAGATCCCAGGTATCCTAAGGAGACAACATCAGGATGCATGGCTGGAGTGGCAAAGAGAGATTTGGGGGTTTAATCAACTTTCTTGGCAATGCAAAAATGAAGTAGTCTGATTGTGGTACTTAACATCCATGTTTAGGTGGCTGCTCTTACAGGAGCAGTCTCATGGAGCCTGCAACTCAACTGTATAACAGACACATAAAGTGGTTGGGGTTGGAAGGGACCTCTAAAGGTCATCTGCTTCAGCCCCCTGCTCAGGAAGGGCCACCCAAAGCCTCATGCCCACGACTAGAGATGTCCTACCAGGAACTGCTCAGGTCTATCCAGCATGACTGTGACACTTCCAAAATCTTTCTCAGATAAACTTTTAAAGTAGGTGATTGGTAAATGCTAGGAGAAACAACCACATTAAAAAATAGTTAAACTGATCTTCAGAGTTCAGGTAAGGCAGCTGCTCCACAGCACCACAGTTCTGCTATATGGCTCTGCACGGATGCAACAAAAAGCTGAAACCTCTCAGATCAGGAAAAAGACATTATTGAATCAGCTAAGAGCTGAAGCACAGAGAACCCAGGGAATGGGGCAGTCTATTTAGAGCATTAACCACATTTTGTTTACTGCTTAGGATGAATTCATCATGCAAACGGTCCAAAGTGAGATCCTGGCAAGGCTCTGAAAGCACTCAGAGAGGCTCAGGCCAGAGACATTCTACATCCTTATTAGGCTGTGGATCAAGTCCTGAGCTGGATTCAGCAGTCCTGCTTTGCTTAAGACTTTGATTTATGTGCAGAATCACCAGTATCTTAACATGCATTTGCTCACACTGTGGTTGTGCTGGCTATAGAAGCATGAAACTACAAACACTGGGCTGGAACCAAGGCCCTTGTGTTAGAAGACTGGAGGAGGATGAGCAGGACTCTTGTCCCTAAGGAAAATGAAAATATTTGCAAATTAAAGTAGAAAGTAGGCCAAAGCACGAATCTAAAATATATGTC
This sequence comes from Semnornis frantzii, assembly GCA_013399775.1. Taxonomy (NCBI): domain Eukaryota; kingdom Metazoa; phylum Chordata; class Aves; order Piciformes; family Ramphastidae; genus Semnornis; species Semnornis frantzii. Next base: position 240,810 of record VWYK01077679.1, read on the forward strand.
AAATCAAATTTTTGATTTATACCAAGGCCTAGCCTGCTTAGTCAGCACAGAATTTACTTCTAGGAAAAGAAATAAATCTACCTCTCTAAAAATGTCACTGTGTTTATTGTTGTTGAACAGCAGAGTGCTCAGCAGTTTCAGCTGGCCTGTGCAGAAGTTGTTTTTTTGAAATCCTCATGCCTTTGGATATTGTGGTTAATAGCAGGGAATCAGGTAGACACAGGCAGATGGTGCAGTTCCAGTGGATTAAAGCCTTCCCACCATGCTTTGGTATCTGAATCCAGCTACTTTAGCTAGTTGGGCAACCAGCAAACGATCCTCACATAACAGTCACAAGTGGATACAAACTTTATGCACTTAATTTTAAGAGTTTATGTGGAATGAACTGTTTGCTTAGTCTTGTGCACATGAACAGATGTACCCTTCACAGACACAACTTGGGGGGAGGGAAGATACCAGAGCTGTGCAGTACCAGCCCTTTAGTCCACCTCCCAGCTGTGATTCCTTCACATACAAGCACATCCTGACACAATCCTTAGAAGCTCACTACCATTGTGAATCCACATTTTCCCACTTGGCTTAGAATCACAGAACCACACAACTGTTGAGGGTGGAAAAGATTTTTGAGATCAAGGCCAACCGCTCACCTGGAGCTCACAATCCGACCATGACTGCTAAGCTACTACCACTAAACCATGTCCCTAAGCACCACATCCATGCATCCTTTAAACACCTCCAGGGAAGGTGACTCCACCACCTCCCTGGTGCTTGATAATCCTTTCTTGAAGAAATTTTTTGTAACACCCAACACACACCTCCCTGGGCACAGCCTGAGGCCATTTCCTCTTGTCCTGTCTTTTGCTGACTGTGAGAAGAGACCAACCCCTACCTGGCTCCAACCTTTGAGGTAGTTGTGGACACCTTCCTCTGTGGTTGTTCAGGTATGTGCATCCAGGCACCAGTAACATCTGGCACCTCCAGGCCAGCAGAATTCCTGCTACTTAAACCACAGCACCATGACCACACTACAGGCAATGAGGTAGAAAGAGAAGCTACCAATGCTAGTACTTTGTGAACAGAGCAAAGAGGATCTGGAAAACCACTCCTGTCAGAAATCAGGGCATCACTGCCTCGCTGCAGCACACTGACCATAGTGCTGAGCCCAGCAGGCAAACTTTCTTGTACCAAATGGCAAGATTTTATAGAATTATCACAGAATTATGGAATGGTTTGGCTTGGAAGAGACCTTGAAGATCATCTAGTTCCAAATCTCCTGCCATGGGCAGGGACAACTTCTGCTAGACCAGGTTGCTCTAGGCTCTGCCCAGCCTGGCCTTTAACACTTGGGGGACATACACCATTTCAGTGGGCAATTTTCTTTGCTTTTGAAAGCAAATGTGCAGTGCCTCCTGAAAGACCCTGCTGATAGCAAGATCCTGCCCAACAAAAACCAAGCAGACAAGCTGGGCTCTGGTGTTGTCCAAGGCAGATTTGTTCCACCTTAACTTGGGAGCTGTTAATGAGGGAGCTTGCCCAGAGTTATTTGACAACCTGTTACAGGGTGCAGTGGGGTTCATCGCCTCTGTCTTGCCACACTACAGCAAGTGACAGCAACCAAACCACTTCTTCATGTGGTTTCACCTCCCTGATAAGACTATGTCTGTATTAGTAAGTGAAGCTGGGCAAGGGAATGCTCCTGGAAGCTGGAGCTCTTGCCTACAGCCCTGCAGTGGTCCCTGGCATGGTTTTGTCCCAAGCAGCCCTTTTTCCTCCAGCAGGCTCCTGGGCACAGACCGGGAATTTGCAGGGGCCAGAGACCTTTGCAGCAGGGTATCTGCTTGCAGCCACACCCCTCTGGAGACTCAGTTCAGAAGTATGGGCATGTGCTGTGCCTTGCTAGTGTGTGTGGTGCCAGAGGCATCTCTGCAGCACGTTTAGTGGAACTGACATACCCCCAGTGTCTCAGCCAGTGAGCTACTCAGTATGCTGAGGTCTCTACCTCTTCAGCTAGTTCCTTAAATCTGGATGCCAGAGCTCTTTCCACAAGGAAGTAAAACTGACACATTGCTTAGAAAAGCTCATGTTTCAAAATCAGCCTTTTCCCTTTGAAATAATAACAATAATGCTAACAACAATAAATTCCAGACCAGCAGACTTACCTGAATGAACTGCCACTTTCCCAGCAGTATTGAATACATCCCCTCCACAAACACGAATGAGAATCTTGACAGAGATTGTTCAGACCTAAAACTACTCTGATAAAGATCATAACCTTTAAACTCACTGTTTCTGTGCTCTTTTAAAACCAAAATGCACACTGAGGTGCTCTCAGCAGCCTGAATTTGACTCTCTCAGAGAAAATTCCAGCCTTCCTCTAGCAATGGCCAGATGCTCAGAGCAAGAAACAAAGACAGAAACCATCCCTGCCCGAGTAACTGCCATGCTCTACGATATGTACAGGCACAACTCCTTGGCAAGCCTAGACAGTGTGTAGACAGAACTCACTGAAAACTCTGGTACCTCAGAAAAGGTACTGCAGTGCTAACAGTTTCTGTAAGAACCAGTACTTTACATTCAAGTACCCTTAAATCCAAATCAAGGTTATTAAATGAATAGAGGTGGTACTAAGATAGGAAAAATCCTAGGAGAGTTTGAAAACAAAGATGCTCTCAAAAATATTAGCTTTTGTTCCTGAGTGGAGGACTGACAGGAGCACATCCTTGCAGCTAGAAAGAAAACCCTCACACAACACAGTATGGCTCACAGCAGTGCTTTTGGTATGTGTTGTGCTGCCTGTTAGCAGTGCCATTAGCAGTGGTGCTTTCTGTGAATGAGCCATTCCTCCATTCAGTGCCTACAATGTTTTTCTCCTCTTCTGCTGTGTAAGGTGCGAATTCCTGGGACAAGCAAGTGTCACACATCCTGTGAACTACATATTTCATCTGAGAGAGGGAGTTTTACTTCCTTCAGCACACAGCCAGAGGCAAAGTTTCATCACCAAAGCTATGTTTAATGTCAGTAGAGTGAGACCACTCGAGCTGACATCTTAAACCCACCATCCAAACCCATTATCCAAACAGTTGTGTTGTTTAAAGGCCACTTGATTCATATGATTGGAAATTAACTGTCAGAGATTTTTACTTGAAATTGTACAGCCAACAATTTAAATCTTTGGGGAATTTAGGACTTCCCCCCCCCCCCCNCTAACCCCATACACAGAAACTGGCATTTTGTATGCAGACAGAATGCTGCGGTGAGGCTCTGGTCACAACACCTGGTACATGGCAGGACAGCAACAGCAAAACTGTGCTTGTGCTCTGCCCTCCCATTCCCCTCTCTAGCCTCCAGCAACCATGGTGCCTTCCTTGCCCATCTGTTACTTCTCATCATGAACACAGAGGGACTCTTACCTCTGCTGTCCTTTTTGTACAGAAGTCTCCTGTAAGCTGTATTATATTTCAGACATCAAAGTGATCATTGCTAGTCTAGGCTTATGCCAACGGCTACGTCAGTTTGGGGGTAAGCACTGACAACCTCAGCACCATACAAGCAGAGAAGATGGCTTTGGCACCCAGCCTGGCCTGCACAGCAGTTATTTCTGTACACACAAAACCACTTGCAAAAGCAATATATGCTCACAGTTGCTTTATCTGCTCACCAGCTCGTACAGTTCAGCATCTTTCCTTTCTGTGGCATCTAGTTCACATTCCCCCTGCATAATCTACAACCTGGGAAATATGTTTGTCCACAGAACATACCCAGTTACTTTCCTATCTTCATCTAAGTGTTTTAGTCTGAGCAGCTGGCAATCTATTTGTTCAGGTAGGCAGCTCAGAGTGTATTTAAATAGGGGCTGAGCTGAGTATGGTTTTCTGCACCCTTTAATATTCCACTGTACCAAGGTTTAACACACAGATGACAACATGTGAAGTGGACTGTGCTTCCCTGGAGAAGACAGGCAGGCAGCCTTGGGCTGGAGTCAATTGCTGGGATGTTGGATTTCTTCTTTCCATTTGTTTCCAAACATCTATTTCTCCACAGTGGGAAAAATCTGCCTTAGATAAACTTCAAGTGCCTTCAATAAACCACTTAACCCTGGATGACTTTTTCCAGTTGTCCAGTTGATGAATTATTTTACACTTTTGGAAAGTGCAGAGATGGAGTCATAGAGACATAGTCATACCCTCTCTGCCTGGGCCAGATTACTCCTCACTGAGCACTCAAAACACATGAGGTCCAATGAGGTGAAAGGCAGGAGAAGGGAGCACAGAAAGGCTTGTGAAAGGTCAGAAAAAAATCTGACTGGGGGAGGGCTTTTTTTGTTTTGTGTATCTCTCTTAAAACACCACAACTCCAAGATGTCAGGAATTTGTGTTTTCAACAGGTCTACGTTGGCTTTGTAAAAACTTGCAAACTTTCCCTATTATTTATCCTTAACCCATTACTACTAGAGAAGAAACTGAAGCAGTAGCAGCGAGTCTGAGGACAAGAAAGGGCTACATAAATAAGAGCTTTGAAGGGGAAAGAGATCTCACAGCATTATAAACTGCTAAGTTATTTTCCACCATAAAGAATTTATTTAGGCAGCCATAAGAGGATTGGAGGATCAATAGAGAAATGTATCCAAAAGTATTAAGTAGCATTGAAAAATAATTAACTCTTTGCTCCCCCCTCCATCATCTCTTTCTCAAGCACACCTATTCCTGTGGATAAAATGCAATAAGCATGGGACACTTAACGTGTGGCAGGTAAGAGCCATCTGCCCACAGTGAACAAAACAGAAAGCTCCTCCTGAAGAGAAGGGGGATGCTGAAGAGAACGGACACAGACAAACAAAGCAGACCAGAGGGGAGATGTTATCCTAACATCAGACATACTGGTGACAGGAGGATTGTTTTCTACTGGCCAACACTCCATAACCAAGGTTTCAAACGGTTCGTATTTATTTTCCTTCTGGTTGTGTAGTATACATAAAAGTTTTGGGAAACACTTTGTCATAAACCAAATGGAAAGGAGCTTTGAAGGCAAGACATTTTCTTTCCCCCAAGACCATGCTGCTCAAGAAGCAGCAGGGTCCCTCTCCCCTTCCCTGCCAGAGAGCTGTCAGAAGCATCTTTTGGTCTCGGTGTGGGCTGCACATGCGTTGAAGCCCAGCAGTACTCTGAGATCTCTGTTGAGGCTGTTTTGAAGGCTAAGCAGTGTAACTACCACAAAGCCCTGGATTTTCTGCCACCTTCACTCAGCAAAACAAGAAGCAATACCACTTTACATGCAGAATTACTTCTGCAGAACTAGGAAACAAGAACATTACTTCCTTGCTTCAGCAGCCCCAACGTGTAAGAGACAGGAGATGCCAAAGTTCAGGTTGCCTATGAAACTGCAGCCTTGTTGCGTGTAAGGCTTAAGGATGCAGTCTGTGACTCCTCAGCACACACTTCTCTCCACAACCACTTCCTCTACTGATCACTTATTTGTTGTAAACCAAATACTGGAGCTCTGTGTCTCCACAAGCTGTGTGAAGACAAATACTGTACAAAGCTTGCCAGGAACAACATGGACAGCATGAAGCTGGCATGGAGGGAGGCTCTCCAGCACCTGCAGAGGGCCTGAATCCATCAAAGATCTTTACCAGCAGATGGATCTCAGCACAGGACAACTACTCTGGATTTATTTTCCCCTGAAGGTTACTGTAAAGGCCATGTGTGGGTAGACTTGCAGAGGGACAAATACCAGAAGAACTCCTCACGCAAAGGTCATGTGCACTGCTGAGGTTTAGGTCCCTGCTCCAAAACATGAGCTAACTTAAGAGCATACCACAGAAAATACCTGAGGTTTTCTTCTAAAGCGAAGCAAGCAACTTCTTTTTATGCTTGCCCTGTTCTCAGTCTTACTGAATCACTTGAGCTGAACGATCCCAAAAATACTCAGGCTGAAGAAAACAACTGGCCTGAAAAATTTCAGCTCAAAAATTAACAATTTCACAAATACCCCCAAAGCCAAGGTACTATAATGGGAGTGCTGGGCAACCTTCCTAACTGGCACTGCTACCAATCTATTACACAGTCAGGACTTGATGTGTTTTGTTTATAGCAGATCACATTAGCAACTACTGCAGAGAGCTGAAAATAAGCAGGACAATAAAAAGAGGAGGGGAGCAGAAAGGAGGTAGAGCTGCCAGCTGAACTCAGATGAGCTCAGAGAAACTGTTCTGTGCCCAGTCTGGGCAGTGAGAGACACCAAAGGACAGCTTCTTGTGCCTAACAAAGCTGTACCAGACACATGCACATCACAGGAGGCTTTCACGACATGAACAGTCTCTGTCTCTCCAAGGTCATGTGCCCCAAAGCCACAGCCAGTCAGGCTGCCGCTTAAATGCAAGTGGAGCCGTGCAGGCTGCGCAGATAAAATTATCACAGGCGTACTTCAGCGGATGAAAAAGAAACCAGAGATGGCTGCTCGGATTAGACCCGAGAAAGAGGATACCTGGGTAAGCAACAGGCAGTTCTATTTGTGTGCCAAAAGGAAAACAGGAGCAGGTTTCACACAAACCAACCTTTAGGGAGAGAGGAGCAAAACGATTCCTCCTTCCGAGGCACTGAACAAGCATTTCCAGAGCCATCTGAAGACAGATCTGTCTGAAGGACTATGAGGAGCTCTCGGCACTGAACTCTCCTTTCCTAATTCGTTGGGCAAGTTTCAAATGTGTCTGCTAATGGCACATGGAGGGCACAAAAGACCAGGCCTAGAAGCCAGGCTCTGAACATATGGTTTGCAGTTCTCAGAACAACTCTGTCCAAGTGAAAACTGTTGGAGGCTTAACAGCTTTCTATTTTTCTGCTAACTCCAAAATTAATAACAACAAACGAGTAGGCAGCAACTTGTTCTTTGCCACTGCAGTGAGGCTGTGCGTGTGAGACATAAAGAAAAGGCAGTTTTAGAAATTTTAAGTGTCTATTGTATAAAAACTAGTGATTATTACAGAAATTTTAATAGCTTCAGGCAGGCAAAAAACAGATTTAGAATTGCAATAATGTATTTGATTTCCTGGGAGTCATAAAGTTAAGCTATAAAGTTCTCACATCGGGTCAAGAGAACTCCTGGCACACTAGAAACTATTTCACAATGAATTATGGTCAGGAAGAGCTGTCATTGGGAAGATTATAATACCAATGTCCTACTCAATAACCATACTTACAAAGGATGTTACTTTTAAATTTGTAAGTGGTTTTTTGCACTCTTACCTGCAGTAACGTATGATCCTATCTCTGGACTGCCTGTTACACTAATATGAAGTGACACTTCTTTACCAAGGGTTCAAATTTGAGCTGACCTTCCATTCTGCCCTGGACAGGTGAATGAATCGGGCTGTCAGTTTTGTAATAACTAGTTGAATTTTACTTTTAATAAGATTTCCAGGGGAGATTATTTTCCAAGCAGTTCTACCCATCAATTTTCTGTAGGGTCAGAAGAATTGTTTTTCTGGATCACGAATTGCATATGACAGCATGGATAAATTACCAGTACAACATTTGATAAATAGGAGACAAAAGATAAGGAGTTCACCTTTAATGAAGAGTTGAATTGCAAGTACTGCAGTCTGGCATGGTAAGTAAAACAGGAGAAACTTGGTAAGGAGAGCTGCATTTTGGCAGTGTGATTGCCATGTGTGACTGCTTTCTGTGGACTCTGTTCAGAACTACAGCTGCTGAGCATCTCTGGAGATCAGGCACAAAGGGTAACACTGCCTGTGCACTGTCTTCCTCCACAGCATTTGCAGAGTGTGAAACAGGGTTACCGGCTGAATGACAAATGAATGAACGTAGGAATGCATGAGGGTCCTGCCCCAGAAAGACACTAAGGCAGGGGGCAGCAGGGGGCCAGAAAGCTGGGGCATTCTTTTCCCAACCCTCAGACAGTCTCATCTCTGGGATTTAACCCCACTAGAATGGGTAAAGCACATAAATGGTCTTGGGATCTCTTCACTTCAGTGTCCATCAAAGCCTATCTCCTCTCCCTGCCCCACAACCACATGCACCCAGTTTGTTCCAGACTGCTGCTGGCCAGGTGAAAATGAAGGGAATGATGTTCCTCTCAGCATCCCTCAGAGAGCCTGTGAAGGGCACATATGTGCAGCACCTCGGTCTACAGAGGGAGTCATGGGAAAAGGCAGACTCAGAAGAATAGAAGCAGAAAGCAAAAACCACCTGAGGTTTTCACCACAGTGGGGCTCAGGATGGCAACAAAGATCTCATTTAAATTCTAAAGCTCCCAAGGTATCATCATGCTGGAGTGACAGTTTCAACAAAGTTTCACTAGACAAACTCAGATTTAAACTATGCCTGTCACTTTAAATACTGCTACAGGAATCACAACTGCTTTATTTTTCAGGATGAAGAGTGAAAGGACTTAGTTGGGAACCAACTATCCATAACACAGACTTTTCTTCCTGGAAGAACTAAAATCTCTCTTGCCCAAACTTTAACATCTGAAAAAGAAGATAATTTACAAGTGTTCAGCCTGTTCTCCTGCTCCTTTCACCCCTTCCTGCAATCTTTGGAAATCCCTGCCCTTTATTTAAAAGCCAAGTCCTCAGGTGTGGCTATTAATTCCCCAAACCTTTCCCACCTGTTGCCTACACCAACACAGGAATTTAAAGTGACCCATCCTGTACCTCCATACTTAATGTGGTGCGAAAGTGCTTTAAGACAGCTGCACTTCTGCAGCTGGGCCTTTTCCTTGCCTTCCCATAGGATCTCTTCAGGTACTGGAAGGCAGCTCTAAGGTTCTCTTAGAGCCTTCTCTCCTCCAGGCAGAACACCCCCAGCTTCCTCAGTCTATCCTCACAGCAGAGGTGCTTCAGCCCTTGGATCATCTTTGTGGTTGCCCTCAGGACTCACTGCAGTAGTTCTGTGTCCTTCTCATCATGGGGACGCCAGAACCAGACACAGTATTTGAGCTTTTCCTTTTCAAATCTGTGACAAAGAGCGTACTGATGGAAAGTTTCAAAAGCCCACAAACAACTTCACTGCAAAGTCTTTTCACATCATCTTTGTACTCAATGTACAGTATTAAAAAAAAAAATCATTTTAATAGCTGACTCCTTATAAATTATTAATGTCTTGTATTGCACATAAGTGCTCTCCTGTTTCTAGGAACATCTAGTTGGGTAATATTCTCATTTGTGATTCACATGCATGCTCTTTTATAATTACAGTGAAATAACAGTTTCAGGGGAAGTGGCTTTTTAAAAGTATGTTGGGTGCTACAGGAGATCAAAGTATAATAAAACTTAGATGGAAGCAAAACTCAGGCATGAATAACAGCAGCAGCTGTAACAATGGCCTGAATAAACACATGTCATTCCAGACAGGATGGGCTGAAGTTCTCATCCCAGCAATTCATCCTGGAAGGCCATGTTCAGACAACCAAGTTGAGCAGATAAGCTCACACATATCACCACAAACATTTGCTGCAAAAATATATACACACATACGTGCCTGGGGCCTCACTGGCAGGGAGACTGACTCAGCACAGACCCTTATGGAGCATTTGGGATCCTGGGCACAGGCTAAACATGCATGCAAAAACAGTCACAGCAAAGAGCAGGGACTAAACCTGGCAGCCTTTGTATCAGTGAGCAGAGGCTGCCAGAGGAGCTGGAAATACCTCAAGTTCATATCCCTGCATTATCAAGAAGCAGAAAGCAGCCACGAAGTGTTCCAGAGATGGCACTTCAGGGTCTGGTCACAGAATCATAGAACGTTAGCAGTTGGAAGGGACCTCTAGAGATCATCCAGTCCTACCCCCCTGCCAACCCAGGATCACCTGGGGCAGGTCACTTAGGAATCCATCCAGGTGGGTTTTAAAAGTCTCCAGAGAAGAAGACTCCACAACCTCTCTGGGCAGCCTGTTCCAGTGCTCTGTCACCCTCATAGTTAAGAAGTTTCTCCTTATGTTGATGTGAAACCTCTTGTGTTCCACTTTGTACCTGTTGTTCCTTGTCCTACCACTGGGCATCTCCAAAAAGAGCCTGGCACCTTCATCTTGACACCCACTCCTCAGATATTTATGGACATTAATAAGATCCCCTCTCGGCCTTCTCTTCCTAAGACTAAACAGCCTCAGGTCTTTCAATCTTTTGTCACAGGAGAAATGTTCAAGCCCCTGCATGGTCCTTGTAGTTCTCCATTGGACTCTCTCCAGTAGGTCCCTGTCTCAAACTGGGAAGACCAAAACTGAATACAGTATCTGGATACAGTAGTCAGCTTTGCTTTAGTGAGGGAAGACATTGAAGCAGTGGCTGGGAATGACATTTTGCTTGGCCATTTGAAATAAAAGTAAGTATTTTCTGCCAGCATGTGGTAAGCAGAGCATCCCCAAGTTCAAGCAAAATTCCTCACAGCAACTGCAGCACTTCTACTACTGCCCATGCAAGGGCTCTGCTGCTCAGCCATCTGCATTTGGAAACAAACTGTTCAGCTGTAGGGCTTTAGCATTTGTCTTAGTAAAAGCAAACTGCAAGTCTGCAGCAATCAGTCGGTGAGCAGAAGTCTTTGTCACCCAGACTGATCACAGAACACACAGGTTAGCTTACTGCTTCCCAAACACCAAATTAAAACTGAAGAGGACAGCCCAGATCTGACTTCAACAGCTGAGGCAATGAGCCATATCAGAAGATAAGGTTGGTTTGGGTTTTTTTTTCCTGAAAATTATACAGCTGGGATAAAAATTATAGATTTGTTCAAAGTAAAAGAAATGCAGCAAGTAAGATATTTGACCTATACAAACCTTCTTTAAAAAATGCAATGCTTTGAAGGCAATATCCAAACACCACCATGCTTCTTCAAAACAAAGTTATATGGATCTTCTTTTGCCAAAACAAACTAGAGAACAGAGGCATTTCTGCAGTTTAAACTGCCCTGAGATTTCTGTATAACCTCTCAGCTGAAATACTAACCCCCAATGTAATGTGAGAAAAGCAGCAACTGAAGAGATTCAGCCTGAATGTCTTTCTTCGTTCCCAAGCAAACAGAAAGCTCCACAGCTTGTGTACAAATATTTCAGAAGCATCAGTTGAAGGGAGTGACAGGTATTAAAGACTGTCCCTGCCTTCCCCAATTACATGAACTATCGGATTGAAGAGAGAAAACTTTCTTTTATTCCTCTGGCTATGGCATTTATTTTCATTCCCCTCAACAGCAATCCAGTCTTTTACTGGATGTAATGGCACTTAAAAACCTCGAGTGTGAAGGTCATGAACTGAATTAACTCGAAGGTTAAAAAATAATTTAACAAAGCCTGTACCAGGATTACTACAGCACTGTAAAAGGACATAACCATCATGGAGTCTGTGTAATTGTTTGTGTATATGAAGGGCTTCAGAGGGGTGGAAAATGTGAAAGATTTGTTTCTGATACTGATTGTAGTAAAATTTGATGTGCTCTGTAACCCATGGATATCCTGCAAGGCCTCGTCTGTGGGATCAGGTTCCACACTAGAAAATGCTGTTCTGTCACTAGGAGACACACAGGGGTGAGAAGACTCTCACTGTGGATGCCAGGAGCCCTGTCAGGTCCCTGTGAGTGCTGAACAGCCACCCAATGACATGCAGGGAGTAGAACCAGGTGGGACCATCCCCACATCCTGCCCTTGCTGGGGAAAAGCCAGAAACACCAGCAGAAATGCACCAGCAGAAATGCACCAGCATAGCTCATGCAACAGGCTCCTCAGTCTGGCCAGCAAAGGGAGCAGGATTGCTGGCAGCACTGCAAAAAGTACCTGGATGCTGCTTGTACCCGGGCTGGGAGATACAGGGTTTGCTCTCACCACTGCTCTGGGATGACAGCAAAGGGCAGCATGTTCCTGTATTTCTGTCTGCCCTCTCAGATGTTTCTCTCACCCATCCAGAGTGCAGCCAGCAGGATCACTCTCTCCCTGTCTGCACACTACATGACTCCAGCGTTGCCTGGGCTTTCATGCTCCACAGTAAAACACTGAAGGTTTTCTGCTGAGACAACAGCCAGCACAAAGGCACTACCAGAAAACCCCCAAGCAAAAGCCACCCCTGACAACAGAAAGGTAATTCAGAGTGCACAAAACAAGTCTACACTGTTAACAGCATTGTGTGAATAACTTAACAGCCCTCTTCTATCTCTGCTCTCTCTGCTGTCATACCAAAAGGTTTGAAGAAGCACTCCAAACGCCTGAGCCTGACCCTAAGGGGCTAAAAGCCTTAAACAGAAATTGCACATGGAATTCCTTTTCTTTCATAAGCTTCAGAAACACATTCTTTGAAATCCCCAGTGCTCTTCCATCAAACAACGTGGAGGTGAATAAATGTAGCAAAGAGCAAAGGTATTATGGGGCAGATTCTTCTCTGCCTTTCAGGGTGTTGAAGAGCTGCTTGTATCTGTGCCGTGTTCAGAGCTTGAATAGAAACTGTCAGTGTCTGACAAAGGCTTTGCACTCTGTTAGCAAAAAGCACCCATTCACATTTTCGACAGTGTTTTTTGCTCTCCAAGAAGAAAGTTTTCCAACACAAACCACGTTTCTCAAAGGCACTGCCAGTACCCAAGCACTCCCCATGAAGACAGTTAACCGCACCCTACCCGTAGAAATGACGCTGCTCCGATCGCTTGCTCTGTTCCCTGCTTCTTCTGCCTCAGAAGATCCTGCCCCAGAGAAAAAGTAGAGTCAAAGGCTTGGGATACTCAGAGTTGAGTCCTGGAGTCAGGCTGCAGGAGGATCAAAAAGTACTGGGCTGAAGCAGCACGGAAGGGAGACATATCAAAGTGCAGTATCACTCAACCATCAGACACAGGTAATTGAGAGCATCTGAATTTGAAACCCCCGGTCACCATCTGGTGATAAAACAGAGATACCAAGGAGTCAAAGCAACCTCCTGCATGCTGGAGTATTTTACTTACTCTGTGTAATGAAAACCATCCTCACCTCCGTTCACACAGTTGTGTCTTTCCCAGTTTAGCAGTTTGATACAATTTCTGTGAGCTTTGTCTAGAAGCTGATTTCATCCTTCCAAGAGTTTGCATGGCACACACACGTGCACATAACCTTCCAAGACACTTCCAACATGAAAAGAAATGCAAAAGACGGCAGTTGAGACCTACAAAGTTGTGCCACTCTCAAAACCAGGCACAGAAGACAGCCTTTGGGACAAGCATGTTAAGCAAGGCAGAATCAAAAGGTTAAAAAGAAGACAGGGTGCTGCCTCTCTGCCTGCTTCACAACTCTTAAGCGTGAGACAGAGGTAAAATTAGGCCCAGCTGACCTTTAATAAAATGAATAATTTCCCAACACAGCAAGATGTTGTAAGTATATGTAACAGCTTTAAACACCCAAAATGCTCTGCTTCTAATTAATTTTGCTACATATGAAATATTTGAGGAAAATGTGTACAATGCCTTTAATTTGTTAATTACCAGCTGGCTCCTACTGCGCGTTATTAAGCTACTATGGCAGTGACTAATGCCTCTGACAATACTAAATTACCAACAACACCTTGCGGAGGAATGTGACCCAAGCAGCCTAGAAAGGACTAGCTGCAGGTGTGTGTTTTCAGATAAAGATGGTTTATTAACCCAGGCATAAGACAACAAACAGTAAATAGCACAGGCACAAGTCCTGAGGAGGAGAGCTGCACCCCAAGCCCCATGTGCTGCCTGCCCCATGGGCACTGCTGTGTCGCGCGGCTGGAGCGACCTGGACACGTGCATCTCAGGGTGTTTGCTCATGGGACAGATGTGGAGAAGTGAGAGCACCTGGGATTTCTCTCCAGTGGTGGTTTGGATGCTGTGAGATCTGCAGCCATGGTCCCCTGCTCAGTGGTTTTGTCAGGAGCACTGGACTGCAGAGGCAGTGCCACACAGTGTTTGGACTCCTCTAATTCCAGACCCTGCTTCTGACGGTGGAGTTTCAGAGGCTTGATGTTGCCATGAGTTTGTGCACCCAAAAAGGGCTAGGCCCTACACCATGCCTTCAAGCAGCTTAGCAACTCCCCGATGTGAAGCACAGGAAGGAAATGCTGAAGTGAAAGCAGGCTGCAGCCATTCCCTTCAGCACACCAAGGGCAGGGCTGCTCAGCTGCAAGGCACCCCTAGGCAGGGGCTTGGGGACAGCAGGGACTTTGTATGGGGGTAAACAATGATGGCAAAAATGAAAGAAATGTGCTTCTCTCTGCACAGTTGTATTCCAGGCATGGCCCTTTTCCTCTTACTTCTGAATGCAAGTCTTTTTTTTCCCCCCTGTTTTTCAGGCACAGCACTTTCTGCCAAATTGATTAGATTAATAACATTACAGCTTGGACAGGAACTTACAGGTCTTAACACTAAATGTGTGAAATAACATTACTCTCCTTTCCAAATCCTCCTGGAGTGGCCAGGAAAGCCAGGCTTCCCTTCTGCAGTTGCATTAGAAAATTGCTGAACAAACCCATTCTGCTTTAAAGGGAAGGGACACATTTTCTTCCCTACTCTTAAGTAGGTCAATGAAAACATGATGTTGTGAGGATGAAACTGTTTTCATCCATCCTCTTCCCCCTCATGGCAGTTTCAAATCATCCCAATTTAATTATGTTTCTAGTGTTAGCCACAATAAGATGGTAAGGTTGTTAACAACCAATCAATTGGTGGTCCTAAAGGCTGGGGTTTGGTCTTCCTTGCAGGCTTCTTCTAGCCTTAGGTATAGACATGCAATTCCTACACAGGGCACGTCACTGCACAGATAAGAAAAGCCTGCAAAGCAATCTGGAGGTGAAATGCAACAATACACTACGCAGCACAACATTTTAACTTTCAGCTCTGAGATTCCCATGGAGCTTTTACACCAGCACGACGCAAAAAGATGTGACCTTTTTGAGGATGGAATTCTGACTGTTGTCTACTCAAAATCTAAAGCAGCCACACTGTGCACAGTGAACTTGCTCTGAATTAATACTGGCATAAACAAAGCCAGAGTATTTTCAGCAGAACTGTTTCATCCCATAGCACCTGGAGACTCTGCATGCATTTCATCAGCAGGGATGAGCCAGTATGGAGAAACATTTAACTTGCCATTATCTGAATACTAAATGCAAATTAAAGGCCACTGATAGTAAAAAATAAATAAATAAATAAATAAAAATTTTTTTTGGTGGGGAGAAAAAAAATTACATTACACCAGAGAGAACAGAGAGTGCCTGACGAGAATACAGTCTGAAAAGAATACAGAATCCCTAAAGTCTTATCGAATGAAATTTTACATTCCAAAATGCATGTTGTTGTTTTTTTTTTTTTACTGACTGCCTCTGTTTCAGAGCAGATGGTGTAAATCAGTTTTGGTGGCATTATCTGAAAAAAGGAAAAAGTAATTAATTCACCTCACATAATGCCTGTTGTGAACTCTCACTCGCCCACGCAAGCACTCCAAAGGCCCTCTCCTGTGACCAAATGTTTGCCATAGCAAAGGTTACACGCTCTCACAACCCACTCCTTACATCCTCAGCCTGAAAACAAGAGGGTCTGCCTAGGACAGCACAGCTAAGCACACACAAGTGGACACCATCCTGTCCCCAGTGTGGAATTTTTACCCCATCGAAACCCATGACTTCAAAGGGCACTTGGATCTCATCCGCAGAATCCAATTATGTGTTTCACATTTAGTATGGATTGTCAAGTGCCAGCTGACAGAGTGATGTCCCTAAGTATTTCAGGACAATGACATTTGAGCTGAAATGCAAAGCCAGCTGTTTATGCCTTAACCACTTACCTAAGGAACATGTCAAAATGAGGAAATTCTCTGATGATTAAATGTCTCTGCACCTCTGCAAAATGCATCCCGCTCTGCAGAGAGATCTTTTCACCACAATTCAGAAAGCATGTTCTTCATTAAGAAAATAATTCCATGTGCAGTATTACTACTAGTATCCCCAAATCCTAAGGATGGTAGAAAAGATGTGCAATTCACCTCCCACTGTGAGATAAAGTCAGATACACTTCGCCTGTGCTTATTAAAGCCATTCCTAACACCTCCACAATGGGAGATTCCACAACCTCCACTGGCAGTGTATTTCAGGGATTACATTTGCCTAGGGTTTACCTCTTATTTCTTGCTTCACTTTAGACCCATTTCTCTTTGAGGGCACAGAAAAGAGATTGCTGCCTCTCTCTTTACAACAGCCTGTGCTGGGCTATCAGTGCTTGAAAAACTGCCTCCCTCCTACCCACTCCCCAGCAGGCTGCTCTTCCTTTGGCACTGAACACCTAAACATCTCAGCTTCTTGTTCTGGATCTCTGGTCATTTTTTCTGCCCTCCTTTCCACTCCCAAAGTGGCCAGGGTTTCCTTGAAGAGCAATGCTCCAGCCTGCACACAAGACTCCAGCTCTACACTTCCCAACACAGAGATTACTCCCTGCAGGTTGTATCCCCAAACACATCCTGGTGTCTGCTTTGCTGCTTTTCCTTTACACCACGCAACAGCTTGACGCTGCCAATTCATGTTCAGCTGGAGATCCACAGGCAGACCTACCCCTTCTCTTCTTGAAGAGCTGCTGCCACGCCAGTTGTTCCCCAGTCTGTCCTGATGCTGAATGCTACCAGCACACAGCTCAGCGAATCCTCTGCAGCTACACAGCACCACTGCAGGCCACTGTGTGCCTGGTGAGCCAAGTGTGCCCTTGCAAGGTTGCCTCACAGAGGCAGCGAGTGCTCTGCCATTCTTCATTAGCACAGAGGGAAAAATACTGCAGATCCAGCAAGGACTGGATCAGTGTTTGCATAGTCTTCCCTTCTTTTCATTTGCCTGCTCTATCTGCAAGGGGCAGGGTGGGAAACAATTAGGAGTATTTCTTTCAGGGCTGAGACATGCAGCTTTATTCCTTGCTCTATATTGAGTCTGTCAGTACATGTAGTCATGTCTCATGCAAGCCTGAGCAGTCATCTACAATGGTGTACAATGGAAAAGGGATAGGACTAACAACCTGTGAAATAGGCATGGTCAGACCTGGCTAGGCTGAGGGTGCTTCCTGGCAAAGCTTGGTTTCTCCTGGGCATCGCACACTGGATGACTTATGTAGCATTTTACACGCACAGTTACAAAAGCTGAAGCTTTGTGCACAAGCAATTTATTCCCAATTCCAGGAGGAGTGGCATGAATAACTATCAGCCTACATACTTGATGCCTTTCAGACAGAGAACAGTTTCAGTGTGGATATTAAACAGCCTAACAGCAAGGATTAGGCTGTCCAGTCCAAGTCACTACTGAGCTAGGAGTAACTGCACATGGCTCTCAGCAGACACCTAGTCACCTTCCAGTGAAAATGCACCATCCTGTGAAGAGCTCACCTAAGCCTGGAAGTTTTGAGTTTGGTTGTTTTTTTGGTGGTGGTTGTTTTTTGGTTGATGGGTTGGGTTTTTTAAAGGCTTTAACCTCTAGCACTTCAAATTCCATTTATGAACATCTCACCAGACAATGTAGATTAAGAACTTACATTTGCTTGGATTCTTTTCAACCTTCTGCTACCAGATTTATTTACTTAGCTTCATGATTTCTGAAATTGTATTTACTATCTTCTAGACTCACATAATTGCTTCTTGCCATCATCACTTTTGCAAGTTTCCTCTGCTTACACCCACTTCCTACGAGAAAACTTTTTTTTAGTTGCTGTGCTGAATTTTATGCTTGACCTGAAATTTCACATACCAGGCTCGAGCCAAATGCATTATTCATACATTTTCAGTAGTTTTCAAAGTTAAAGTTATTGGAAAGATATGGTTTTACCTGTGCTAGAAGAGATCTTCTGTCATTCCTTTCCTGAGAGGCATTCCTCCCTTCGCACTTTCATACAAAACCCTGAAGTGTGGCAAGCAGGTACAACTGCTGTCTTTCTGCCACTATCAGCAAAGAGTCATTGAGCTTAGTAACAAAAGGAGTATTTTATCCCCCTGCAAGGATGGCTCATAGGAAGCTTGAGAGCTTATGAGTGCAGGTGACTGCTTCACCAGCAGAAGGTGTGAACATTCCTGATGACTTCTGTTTGAACTGACACAGGTCTGTGGGAGACTCGGGGAGCTTCTTGCAATTGAAGTTCTGTCTCCTCCAGAATTTTCTTCCCTAACTGAGACTCTGTAGGCAAGTAGAAGAGATGGAGCAAAATCTTTTGCTGAATTATCACTCTGGATGAGCTGCCAGCCTGCCCTTGTTGCTGTGACTGTGTGTTTGATATGTCAGCCAAAAACCTCATCCAAATCTATGGCTGGAATTAGAGGGAAGATTACTTGGAGGTTGGAATGAAGGCATTACCAATGGCCTGGCAGGTGGCAGAGAGGTGGAAAGTCAGAATAGTTTGAAGGGGAAGTAATGTGATAATCAGAATTGGATTTTTTAAAAGAAAATCATGACCTGTTTACAGAACAGCCAGGCAGAGAACACAGCTGGACTCTGTTCTCCTTGCATTCCTGTACCAGCACTCCTTGTACCTGCACTGAAACTGATGTGATTTGTTTTCCCTAATAAGATATGCAAATTGATCAAACTTTTTAAAGACATAAAGCATCTTGCATTTTGTTTGATCTGTGTGGAAATCCATTTTGTTTGTGAATATGTTCAAAGAAATATAAAATATCTGTAACTGCAATGGCAATTTAGAACACACATCAAATAGCAAGATAAATGCTTCCAAACTTGGATATACAATATGCCTTTTTTCCTGGGTTCTAGCCACCTCTCCTAGATTAAATTTAATTCCTCAAGTAGGTGAGGAAGCTTTCAGTTACACAAATTAGTTAAGACTACGTGTGAAAAGAAATGGTAAGATTTCAGAATTACCAGGTCAAAAGTTAGAATAATGTTTAAATCAGTGTGTTGCCTTTGTAAGTTAATGCACTTTTTTCAGATGTAAACTTAGTCACTCCTCAGCCAGTTAAAAGACTGATCTAAACCCAGGGAAGGGATTACATTTCCATATCACACACACAGGACACAGCAAGCCTTCTTAATCCAATCTGAATGAGCTGTGCATCAAAAAAAAAAAAAAAAGAGAGAGGGACAGAAACATGTGACAGCCAAACTACCTCTGCTTTAGAAATCTGGAAAGAATGAGAAGTGTTTCCTGATCTTGTTTCAAGGACAATGTCCCATTAAGAATGAACATGGGCTGAAAAGGGAGCAATTACTAGAAAGCACAGACTCTTGTTAAATGGTGTATTTAAAAAATGTAGCAGGAAAGCCCAAGATTACCAACTAATTATATCTGCAGCTGTTACTTGGTTATGAGTGCTCAAAGAAAACTTCAAGAATGGGGTTTGAGTTGGAAACTCCAGTCCAATCCCCCCTGGAGTCAGCAGGGGCATCCTCAACTAGATCAGGTTGCCCAGAGCCCTGTCCAGCCTCACCCTGAGTATCTCCAGGGAAGTGGCCCCAACCACCTCTCGGGAATCTGTTGCAGTGTTCCACCACTCTCATGGTAAAGAACTTGTTCCTAACATTCAACCTAAATCTGCTCTTCTCTAGTTTGATGCCACTGTCCCTTGTCCTATCACTACAGGTCTCTGTAGTGCCCCTTCAGACAGCAGAAGGTCATTATAAGGTCTCTTCTCCAGGCTGAGTAAGTCCAGCTCCCTCCACCTGTCTTCGTAGCAGATGTATTCCTATCCCTGATCACCTTCGTGGCACTCCAAGCATATTCCTCTCTGTGCTTTGCCTGTGCTTACTAGTCACAAGTTCTCAATAAATTGTTTTTAAAGGCTACTTTCTCATGGATCTGTGTCCCCCCCCTTTTTTTAAGTTGCACCAAATGCAAATGTTCTTGCAAATTTACAAGGAGGTATTCCATACCTGAGTAGTCTTTGCTTTACAAAAGATGTAAAATAAGAATGCAAGACTTAGGTACCACTTTTCATCCCTTGATCTCATAGCACTTCAGAGAACATGGCAAGTATTGCTGTCACAGCTCTCAGAACAGGTACTCCAAGGTCCCGACCTGACCTGTCAAAGATCACAGGCACAGAAGCCAACTTGTTCCCTCCACTGCCCTAGGGAAGGTTAGGCTCAGCAAGCAGAGCTACCATCATGCCAACAAATAAATTCATAAATTCAGATTCATTATTCCCACTGCTTTCCTGTCTTTTCTTTATTACTCAGAATATAATCCCCAGTTGAGGCTGCATAGCCAAATGCAGGCAGAGCACACACAGGAAAGATCGAGTAAAACCTGGCTTCCTGTGTTACCCCCCTGCCAGGCAGCGTGGTTTTCGGGAGACTATTAGGTATCAGACATTCTCTCAGCTACCACAGTTGCAATTAGATGCATTTTTAAACACCCTATTAGTGGGAAGTATCACTGTGTTTTCAGGTAAAGTCACTTCATACAGTAACAATTAGCTCAGGAAGTACTTTATTCCCTGATACACTGGGAGCCGGAATCAATTGTCAAGTGCAGGAGGTCCCACACCACTTGGACTGGCAACTTCCCTGGGTTTCCAGGGTGGACTCAGAGGTGATAGTACAGCTGCAGAAGACATCATAATTGCATTTAGTTCTGGTTGGCAGTGTTTTGGGGGTTCTTTTTTTAAAGAATGACAAAATTACTGAACTGAGGCTTTCTGCAGCATGCTGCATTGTATAAAGCATTGACTGTCACTCTGCCAAAACAAATTAGTTGCTGTCACTGGGAGCAGTTTCATTAGGACCCAAAGGAAATTTTTTATCACTGACCTGCTTCTAGGTACTTCTGAGCTCAAAAAAAATGCCAGCACATTGTTGGGGAACCTTGGGGAAACAGCCTTTAACCTCTTCACCAGCTGGTTCCTGATGACACCCCTCTTTTCTTACTTAGGTCAGAATGGTCACTGCAAAGAGCTTGAAGATTAGGCTAGAAAAAATCCTCTCCAAAGCAAAAAGAGATCAGGACAGAAAGAAAGAAAACAGGAACCATGTACGATAAGAGTAAAGTTTAACAAGGAAAGATTTTAATACCCATAAGCATATCCCTGCCACTGGTTTCAGCAGGGCTTACAAAGAAAGCACTGTAGGGTTTATTAAAGGAATAAATATTCAAAGCCACTTCCAGCTCAGAAGGCATCAGTTTTCTCAGCACTAGTAACAAAGTCACTTATAACTCAATAGCAATAGAAAGGGTGGGACCAAACCCTCATTAATCTGTGACAAAGCAGGGTTGGTCCTTCAGTCATAACCAGTCAGCTGCTCAGAGCAGGAAAGCACAGCACACCCTGGTGAACACTGCACCAGCATCAGAACAGCAGCTCATTCACACAGTACCCAAAACCAGGAGGCACCAATGCTTCACCTGCAGGCCTGCACTCTCCCCAGGGCCTCCATCATCTGGCCTCTCTCTGCAGCAGCAACAGGCAGGTGTCCTCTCACCCTGTCATCCCCTGTCTCAGCAGCACTTCTCCATCTCTGTCATTGTGGGGTTGGTGAGGGTCTTGGGAAAGGGGAGGAACTTATCAAATAAGTTTATCAAATACAGCAACAGTTTCTATGGGAAAAATACCTGCTTTTTGCAGGTTTTCCATTTATTGCCAGGACAATTGGAAGATGTTATTTGAGGTGGATTAGATACACCAGAATGCATTTTCTAGAGCCAGTCCAATGCCACATTGCAGTTCTTGACCCTGGGAACTCTCTGTTCCTGGGTCAGATGCTCATTCCCTTCCAGCAATGAGGTTTTTGAGGCATCTTCACTTTCCAGAATACAAAGCAGTTTTCCTTGTGACAAAGCTCTCCAGTGCCTCTCGGACATTTAATTATGGGAGAAGGGTCTCAGATAATGAAATGGGATCATCGTGCTCCTGGAACTATAACTTCTGAAAACCAATACACTGTGGTAGGGAAATGCAATTTAATTTTGAACTGACTCAGGAATTTCCCATGGAACATTAATTCTATTTTCTGCTCACCTCTGAATGTCAGTCTATTTTTCTCTTTCAGTTAGGAAGCTTGTGAAAGGTGTGGCAAATCTCTACTTCCAATCTGTGGATTGCTTCTCCCTCCCACCTTTTGCCATAGCCCTGGGGAGGGTGCGTCTGAAAACAGAAGGCTATTGTGCCAAGCCTTATCAGAGATGATGCCTAGCCCGAGGAACTGCTACCTAGATGCCTAACACAGAAAACTAATAAAGGTATTTCCATCCTCTTCAGGTCTGCATGGTTCAGAGAGCTCACACAACTTGCCCAGAGCTGCACAGGATCCTGTGCAAGAGCCAGAAACTAACCACAGCTTTACTGAGTCCCACTGCAAGTTTTCACTCATCTTGACATATTTTATCTCAAAGTTCTTCCACTTTGACATACATATTACAGCAATATATTAAAGTAAGTAACTGCTGGCCTGCAAGTTTAGCACAGGAATGAAGTGTTAACTAGTCTGAGCTAGTTAAAAAGAACACTCAGCTTGTATAACTCTAGTAGAACTGAGATGAACATCATTTCTCACCCCTGCAGCTTTTTCTCCAGATTTATCTTAAAGGTTACATATTTCCTTCTTCTCCATCCCCGACATTTAACCACACACAAACCACTTCACAGCAGATGTGCTCACCAAAATCTACCCAGATGTTCTGCAAAATTGGGTTAAGTTGATCATAGGGATGACCTCGATCAAAAGGAATGAAGATAACAAAACGTACCGAACATCTTTCCTTCAAGCAAAGCAAACATTTCTATTTTAGTTCACCTAGTTCCACGTATTTTGCAAGGCACAGACCGGCACTGCCTGAGTCTCTTGGTCACTGATCTCTGTAACTAAAAATGTCAGGCTCTCCAGTGATCCGCAGGCAGCACCTACTTCCTATGGCTATTACGGGCAGCGCTAGCATGCCAGGAATTCCGAGTATGTTTGGGTCAGCTGCCACCAAATCCCAAGTTAGGAGCTCCTCTACTACGAGTGTAAAACACGTGCCCAGAATAAACTGCACAACCGACGGTGGCATTTCAGTGGTTCTTGTTCAAAGCACAGACTCAGGCTGAGCTCTAAGAAAGCAGGTTCTTGCCGTGTAACAAGTATTACATCTGATTTCCCTCTGAGGATCCGATGTTTCAAACTCCTTTTGGGCACAGGAACACCACAACTTCACCAGAAACATTCGAGAAATAGCCAGGAAAAAAAACCCCACTACTCAATAAAGTGATGCATCTGCCAGATACTGAAATCAGTTGTAGAAAGAACATGATCACCTGAACCTTTTTACTCACTAACACACCACTGAAGTGAGGACTGCCAGGGGAATGGGCACACTTTTTAATTACTGCTAGAAGAACTTAGTTCAGAGAAAACAAGGGAGGCAAAATGTAAAAAACAAATCCCAAACAACAAGAGAAAGCATTATGTGGGAACAAACAAACAAAAAGGTTACATTTAATTAACCTTCTGCAGTGAAACTTAGGCACCAGGCAACAGTAGGTAAGTGAAACCACGGCCAAGCAAGCAAGTAAGCAGTGCTTACATCCTCTCTAACGTTGAAAACAACTTGCTTTTCAATCTTCTGATTATAAGCAGCATTTCAGACAGCATATCCCACTAATGAAGGGCAAAGGGATGTAACAAAATTCGCTAACAGAAAAACAGCACTCAAACCTGTAATGGTTAGATTAGTAAAGCTAGACAAGAAACCCTGCAAGCTGACCCTTGGCTGAGGAATGAAGTAAGGCAGATTATCTGTATGGGAGAAGTGGGGGGAATAAATCGCATGGGGAAGCATTACTTAGGTATCTACCTCATCCTACGGGAACTGCGAGCGCTCTGAGAGCAGAAGCAAAGCCCAGAGGAACCAGCCTAGCAGATGTATGCAAAGGCAAGCTTCCTACTTACCCTACTGTATGTACCATGATCTCTTTTGCCACCTTAGTAATTCCAAGGAATCCAGAATGATGTAACTTTTAAGAGAACATTGGAGTCGTTAGAAGAGGCAGAGGCAAGCTGACAAGCAGAGCTTTGCGAGCAGCCAGGCGGAGAGGGATGAATTTAAGCCCTGGCTCAAGATGCTGTGTATTCTGCGTCTATCTTTAACTTGTAAATGATTTGGTTTCACATTCCTCTGAAGTCCTGCTGGCAGCTGCCTTTGCGCAGCTTTACCAATCGCAGGCATCCGGGCCCCCTCCTCTCCTCTCCTCCCTCCCTCCCTCTCCCCCAAGCCTGCCACTCCACCCCC
>VWYK01077679.1:265021-287684 GCA_013399775.1 Semnornis frantzii
TTTCACCGACTCGCAGCCGTGGGGAGGCCGCCAGCGCCGTCAGCCTGCCGCAGGGCCGGGGCCGCTGCCGGCCCCGCGCGGGGCACCAATGGCCCCACGCCGGCTTCCCCACGGCCAGGAGCCGGCGGTGTTCTGGGGTGCAGGCAGCTCGTGGGAGGGTCTGCCGGAGCCTTTAGAAGTCTTTAGTGTCGACACAAGCCCCCGGCCCTGCACGCCAGCCTTTGGAAGCAGCACTTCGCAGTTTGTAGGCGTGTGCTCTGCTGTGTGCCATCCTGACCGGCTCCTCGCAGACACGGGTGGGAATGGAACGAGCCGCAAGACTCCATGTAAAACATATGAATTATTGAGTACTCACAACTGGAAAATACCAACTGACAGTCACACCGGACAGAATAACACGGCAAATGTCCCTGCTTTGCAGTTTTCAGCCTTGGTCAGAGCTGCTGCCGAGTGGGGGTGGTTGTACCCAGGGATGCAGCCAAGCAAGCAGCAAGCGCAGGGCTGAGCGGGGAAGGCAAGGTCAAGCTGTGCCCAGAAGCACTTAGCTACAAACACGGTTTATAAATGCTTTGCCAATGCCCTAGCTGATGAGGCACTGCACTTTTCCGAGCACCGGTGTTGAGAGGCTGGATTGATTCAGTAGTAAAAGTAATCACGCGTTTACTTTCGGCTAACAAAGGAAGCTGCTGGAATTTGCAAAGGCCATAGGGGGATCAAAGAACCATCCGAAGGGATGTACTTTAGTGTGCACGAAGCTTGCACTTCACCTCCTCCCACCTGCTCCTTATGATGCTGTTTGGTAACAATAAATACACATATGCTGGCTAACATGAATGTAACTTATATACAGGCTTTTTCCAACCCTAAGGATGTCAGACTGGAGTGGCAGATAATCACCAGAAGCTATCCAAGCGCTAACATTAGGTCTTGCAGAGCAGCGCTTCAGATGGTCAGCGAGACAAAAGAGAAAGAACAAAGAGAAGTCAGCTTTTGTGGCTGAGGGCTCCTTTTTAATTAGGGCAACAAGGAAGGAAGAAAGAAGCTCCCACGGAAGAAGGTGCGATGGACAAATGTGGTGATTCAGAAGTGAAGTCATGAACAGGAAGGATTAAGCCTGAGCTGTTTCTAGGACTCCAGCGTACCTCTAGAGAGTGCTTAAGTGTGGGGAAAAACAAAGGCAGGGAAATCCACAGAGGCACATCCACTTTTATCTGAACTTGTGTTTCCCTTATTAGATATAGGATAAAAGAGATTAGTTTTGGATCCTCCAAAAGAACGCTTAACAGTGTTTGCTTCCCATGTCTCTTAAGTGGTTATTTTTAAGTTTTAAGAGTGGGGGGGGATCTCTGGGAAATGAGATGCTGAAAATCACTGGGCAACTCTGTATGTCAGCACAGGCAGCATGATCCCATTCCCATGAACGGGACAGTCAGAGGTCATATATCCAAAAATTGTTTGCCATAAGCTGAAAGAGAAGTCAGGTGTCTGTTTCTTCAGATGAAGAGATGTGCTGTAATACCAGTGCAATGCAAAGTGTTCAGCTGGGAGAGATTTACCAAAGCTGTGAGAGGGAGTGCTGCTCTTTTCTCTCAGCAGGATCTGTTGCCTCAAACCATCATCAAATATCAGAGATCAGGGACCCGAGACACATACATCAACAGCAAGTTCTAGTGGAGGAGCTGGAGCTGGCACAGGACGTGAGGGCAAGGGAGCTGCAGGGAAGGGAGAGTCACTTGGTACTGGTTACAAGTGTAAATAGGTAACATGTTTGGAGCCGTGTGACTTCCTACCCGTTCCAAATTTAGCCTGGTGCCTGAGAGGCATGGTCTGTCCCTTCACATTTAGCTATTTTTAATGCCCACAGAATTTGCTCTTTGTCTTCCTTTGTCAGTGTCTCAAATTCATTTGTCTTGGCAGTCTTCAGATTTGGGCTCCCTGGGACAGCAACATCTTTACCCTACGAGCTCAGTCCTTCAAAGTCTTACTCAGAGTACTTCCAGCTCTTAGGAACGATCAAATTAACCTCTTGAAATGATTTCAGCACAGGTTTGCTCAAGAGTAAAAGCTCTGAGTGGGGGACTACCGTCACGTTGACGGGAAGGCAGTTCCTCCTGTCAGAGTGGATCCAGCATGCTGTTTTTATTCAGTATCACTCAATCTATGCACTCATTGCTCCTCCAACCTACCTCACTCAGCTACAGTCAGCCATATCCAGCATGGCCAAGTCTTGACCCGTAAGTTGTTTCTCTCCTGCCTACCATTTTTTACTGGAAGAGATGGTGAACAGTCATTGAAGCTGATGGGGACAGGAGGCTCTTGGTAACACATCATATCACATCACCCACTCCCCTGCTGCCCCCATGACACAGCCTCTGGTATAGCAAGGTACATTTGCTCTGGAAGGCAACTGAGAGATGAGGGTCTGAAATGGACTTACATGGTGCAAAGCACTGCCTTGCCCTCCCAACACTGCATCTGACTACTCCAAAGAAATTTATTCCAACACACTCCTCACTGATTCTAATCCTCCTGCAGTTTTCAAGAAGCTCAGTCACTAAAAAATGGTCAGATGGATTAGCTTCACTATTTGCTAAACTCAAGTTGCTTGAATTTTCAGTAAGCATTAATAATGTAAGTGGGGAATGCACTTGGTATGTGCTCCGGGAGCGGTTTTGCAGCAACAGAAGATTTTCTGTGGTGGATTTTCTGGGTTTATTTTAAATGTTTCTGCATTTAAAAGCTATGTGGGAACAAGGGAGAATGCCCATGGTAATGGAGCTAAGCTTCAGAAACAAATCATTTTTCCAGTCAATACATTTTAATGAATTAAAAAAAATGTAAAACTATGATTTACCTCTAAACAGTTATTTTAGTTTTCCTCTGTCTTGT
Source organism: Semnornis frantzii (assembly GCA_013399775.1). Lineage (NCBI taxonomy): Eukaryota > Metazoa > Chordata > Aves > Piciformes > Ramphastidae > Semnornis > Semnornis frantzii. The sequence goes on from VWYK01077679.1 coordinate 267,911, forward strand.
ATTTATAGTTTGCCATAGTTTGGGGTTTTTTTGACACATAGTTTACACCTGTGTTGATCATCATATATAAGCATGTCACATTTACAAGGGACAGAATATAAAGGCTTTGGCTTTAGTTTTCTACATGCAAACAATGAATGTTAATTATAAACTAAGCAACTTCCAAAAAAACTTTGTTCTTGGCAAAATCAAGCCATTATTTACCAGATGAATTTTCAACTCGACTTGAAAAATACCTAAGAGGAGAACTAGAACAATTTTGCTACCCTTCATCTTTAATCCAGACACTAAATAGAGGAATATCCAAAGATATCCAGAATGATCAGGAAAATGAAAATTACTTTTGTGAGTGGTTTAATTTTACCACACTGAAAAGAAAAATATTATTCTAAATTTTTTTTTTTTTTTAAGACAGGCAAATCTAATCCCACACAGTGCTGAGCTCTGGAAAAATTCCTCCTGGCCTGACAGCACTCATGGATAAAGAACAAGGATCTATCATCCACTGCTGGTTCCCTACCTGAGAACAGGCTGAACTTGAAAGGTTTGCAGTGAGAGCCATAGTTCACTGAAGTTGCCTGGTGAGCAATGCAGCTAAAAGATTTATGATCCTTTGTTATTTACTGCTGCCAAGGACAGTAATCCTTGTTTCCTCTAAACTCTCATGGCCACTCCTACCTGAGTGTTGCCCACCTGCACTTTCATCTTCTTTTCATGTACCACATAACCAATCTGCCATCTCCACAATAATCCTTTTTACTTCCCCAGGCCTCCACTGTCGTCCTTCTTCCAACTGCTGCCCTTTAAGTGCTCCTGCACCCTTTCACCTGCTTTTCTATGCTTTCTCCCTACTTCGGGAAAAAGCAGCAAGCAGCTGGGTCATGCAGCTGGTTCAGAGCTGCATGTGCTCAGACTGACCAGCCAGCACATGCAGAAGCTGCTGCAAGAGGGGACTCTTTCCTGTCCTGTCCTTACTGAGGTGCTGTCTTGAATTCATTAGAGTCAAGGAGCATCAGGATAGCTGAGATTTCCTGCCCTGTGTTAAGTTTAGCAGAAGGTGTCTAATTTCAAAACTACTAGCTGTGGCTGGAAGCCTGAAAGACAAACAAATATAGCATGTCTGTTCCTAAAAAAGCCAAACTCAGAGGGAAAATGAAATAAACACCCTACAAGCCACCAACAAAGATTCATGACACAGCCTTTGCTACAGCAAGGGATGCTCTTTGTCTCCTTGCTGGCAAGAAACTCGTGCTTTGAAGGCTTCATGCCTGCTCCAAGCAAGTATAAAGGCTGCTAATTAAGATAGCTCATTGCAGCCTGATCCTGAAAAGGATAACTGAAGTTGTTTGCAAAAGTAAAGATAGCAACACCAAAAATTGTCTTGCCCTAACTTTCTCCTGAAATTAATGCCCTTAAATCCTGAAACGATGAATTAACAGAGTATTTTTGTTATAGAAGGGGCTCTGTTATCCCAACTCGCTCACTCCAGCACCTTGGTTTCACTGCAGCACTGGAAAAGGTTTCCACTAAATTATTTCATTAAAATGCCACAAACATTGTGTATTTATATTTGCCTGGACAGACAACCATGGGGCTTCCGTGGAAACCTGGCCAGTGACTGAAGTGTGTGCAGGCAGACAGGCATGTGGATGGAGCAACAAACATTTGTTCAGAACTGGAAGAGGGTAATCCAGCCAAAGGTAGGAACAATCTACTTTCATTCATCCCATAGGCACCCAAAAACCCTCCTGCTCTAAAGTAAAACTCACTTTATTCAACCCTCCAGATGAAAACCTTGGGAAAAGGAAAATTACTTTTTTTTTTTTATTAAAAACAAACAAACACACACCCGAAGACCAATCAAACAAACAAAAGCCAAACCCAAAAAAACAACCACAGCAAGAACACAGAGGCGTCCTGGAAGTCTCAGAAGCTGCTAATGAGAGCTGGAACATGAATATATAGGCCAACACCAGGAATCCCATCAGATCGGTTATGTAAAAGCAAGCAGCGTCTGCCTTGCTGTCTGAACCGCACCAGCGCTCTGCAGGGGCTGCGGGAGGTCCCTGCCACACAGCTCTCTCCTTCCCTCTCCAGCCTGGCCCCGAGGTGTGCGCGGCTGCCTCCGGCCCGGGGCGCTCAGGGTGGCGCTGGGCCTGCAGGGACAGGAGGGGAGGTTCGGTCGGCGGCAGGGTCTCTGCGGGCTGGGGCGGGCAGGGTGAGGCAGCCCGGGAGAAGCTTGTCCTACTGCTCCCTCTGCTGTACCCATCCTGCCGAGAAATCCCAAATGTCACCGCCAGAGGCTGGGATGAGGGACGGCAGCTTTCGGCGAGCATCTGCAGGTAGCACGGACCCAGAGAGACTTGGGAAAGGGATGAAGTGGCAGAAATCTCCACCACACCCGGGGGCTGGCAGCACACGAACCTTTGTGCAGTTAAGGTTCTCCAGTCTCTGCACCGGTCTGCGTTATGCTTACGCTTCCAGAGCAGAGCGGGGAAAGAATGCTTCGGCACGATCCTCTCTTGCTAACATATTTAGAGCATGATCTCATCGTACAAGACGGATGGGTGTCAGGATGAGCCGCAGAGCTCCCCGTGAAGCTCCCTAGCAGGCTGCTGGCAGCAGCCCAGCTCTACATTAGGCACCACAAGCAGCAAATGCCTCCTGTCCACGCCCGGGCACACCACGGGCAGCCAAGGGGGGAGCAAACAGCCCACCTCTGAGTCACATCAGTGCCACACCGAATTTAAACAGCATAAAGTACAGGCAAGACAAGAGGAAGGGCAAAAATAGCTTCCAGAGTCAATTAATGATGCGGGAACTACCAATCTGACTGTCAGAGAGAATATTTTTCTTTTTAACCTGTGACCACCTGAACACAACTCCAGTCAATACTCCCAGCCCTACACTCATTTCTCAGACTGGCAGCACTGGATACTGCTATCAAAGAGACGAGAAGGAGGAGACTCAAGAGCGACCTCCTTGCTGCCTACAACTACCTGAAGGGAGGTTGTAGCTCAGTGGGGTTGGGGTCTTCTCCAAGGCAACCAGCAACAGAACGAGGGGACACAGGCTGGATGACAGAGAGAGGGATTGGCATTGGAATGGGCTGCCCAGGGAGGTGGTGGAGTCGCTGTCCCTGGAGGTGTTGAAGAACAGAATGGATGGGGCACTTAGTGCCATGGTCTGGTTGATTGGATAGGGCTGGGTGCTAGGTTGGGCTGGATGAGCTTGGAGGTCTCTTCCAACCTGGTTGATTCTATTCTAGTCTAGTCTAGTCTCAAAGACATCTGCAGCTGCCATGAAAGCATTTATATGAACATAGGGCAAACCTGTACCTCCCTCAAAATACCCATTTAAAAATGCTCAAACACTACCACTTGCTGTTTGTGATCTTCAGAGCAGCATTTCAGTTAGTCCACACTTTCCTTTTAGCACTGATTTATGGAAATCCAGCCCTAAGTAGAACCCAACTCAAAGGAAGAAAGCCCTCTCAAGCATTTTTCCCTGAGAAGGTGCACACTCATCAGAAGAAGGAGGAATGATGAAAGGAATCAGCATCTTCAGGAAAGGTGAACATTTTCCATAATAAAAGAGGTGATGAAAGCCCAGAAAGCTGGGGTGCAGCATTAGGTCTTTGAAAGACCAGTCACACACTCATCTTAAAGCCTCTGGAGAATTTCAGGAATTTTTACACAACTTCTATTAGAAATGAAACAAAAATATCTTCCTAATATCAATATGAGATTAAAAAAAAAAATGCCAAAACAACAACAAACCATAATTGTGAACTGCAGAGAGGCAATGTTAACAGATTAACTGCAGCCCCTTCTTTCCTCCACGTTAACATTAATGTGAATAAATGCAGTTTGGCCTCAGGACTGACACAACATATCTGACCCACATTTGCCCAGTTTAGATGGAAGAAGCTGAAACTGAGCTGAAAATATAAATCAAACTAATAATTTCCACAGGAAAACTGACATACTGAAGAATATTTTATGTGCATCAATCCAGTAATAATTAGATTAGAAGTCATTCTGAGGTTCACATGTGAAGAGTCATGACCAACTGCAAATATACAAGGTGCATGGCACAGAGAGTGAGCAAAGGTCTGGATATAAACTACTGCTGAAATTGTCTGTGGTCTGAAATTGTACCAGAGGGGGTTTAGGTTGGATATTACATAAAAACATGTAAAGAGTGGTCAGGTATTGGAATAGGTTAGCAGGGAGGTGATGGAGTCCCCATCCCTGGAGGTATCCAAGGAACATGTGGACATAGCACTGAGACATGGTTTAATGGCCATGGTGGTGGTGATGGTTGGACTCTATGATCTTAAAGGTATATTCCAGCCAAAACAACTCTATGATTCTATGATTGTACTCACTGTCAGATACCATGAAGCTGCTTTGAACTGGCACCTCCTCCCATCTCTCTGAATCCATCATGTTTATCCCCAAACAAAACAAATTATTTCTCTGCTTCGTCCAGAGCAGCATGTACTTTATCTGAGAGCCTCAGACATTACACTGGAAATTATTTGTTCTTCTTCTGACAAAAAGCCTTGCTCCAGGACTTTGTGACTGAACACTGACTACCTGAGGGAAATCAAATTAACAGCAGCTGAGGCAGAACTATTAAAGGCATGTTTTCCCCCATGTACAGTAGTTTGTTAACGGATCCACAGACACCAAGAGGGTGAGGATAAAGCAAGGGCATTTCTCTGAGCCATCACTTTCACATTTCTGTTTATTTTTGGGAAGGAGCAGGCAGGGTGAGATGGTCTGGGAAAAGCCTCAAGCCTCAGCAAAAGCATGCAGATTTTACAAGCACACACACTAGGAAGACACCAGCTTCCAAAAGAAATCAAGCAAGGTTTTTGCTGAAGACTACAGAAGTAACTGCAAGGTTATTTCTGGTTGTTGATGCAAGTTAGTGGTGCACCAAATGCCCTTCTTCCCTGCCCAGAGCTCCTGTCCTGAGGAAGTACCAACCAGCCTCCAGAGAAAGGGTTTGAGCCTCCTGCTGCACAACCTGCCAGGGCAAGATGCTCACAAAGGAGCTGTACTCACTCCCTGCACCGACTGCTCCTGCCCAATGAGGGAGATATCTCAACTGCTTTCAGAAGAGGACAAATTATCAAAATGTTCAAAGTGACAGGGACTGCTTTTGTAACTAGGAATACTGATGTGGGATGCAGGCAGTCATGGGGTGCTCATGTCACAGAGCCCACAACATCATGCCCATGATGCTCAGGTGTTACCTGAGAATACAGCAGGGGCCACATGGGCTTGTTGTTAAAGACCATGCTAGCAGTGACAGGAGACTTGATCCAGCCTCAGCTCTGCCACAGCTTTGTAAGGGAATTAAAAAATGTACTTCCTCCTCCCCACTTTTTCTGTTTCATCTACCTGGCCTTCAGTGGTTTTATGATGGGTGTCATGTTTTGAGGTGCTTAGAGCAACAAAAACTTAGAGCTGGGACCTCCTAGCACTACTGTGACTAAAATATTGAAGAACTGTTTAGGGAGTATTTTTATTCCATTTAGTAAATGGAAAAAATAACCAAGTGGAAGAAGACAAAACACACCCTCCTTCAAAAGCCTCTTTAATCAGCCCTAGAATCCGAATCAATGCTGAGCACAAAGATTTAACTTTGGCTTAATGAAAACTGAATAGACAAAAAAAAAAAACCCAACCAACACACAACAAAAGAAGTCTCTTTACAAAAGGTATGGATTCGACCCAGCCAGTAAATAATTAAAACTCCTCTCTGTTCCCTTCCACTTTCTATTTTAGGGCTTTTCATTATATGGGATCAAAGTCAGTTCGAGTTGGAGAGAGTTAGACAAATCCATCACGGAGACAGAATGAATGTATGATCTCATCCCCTGTGACAGCAGCCCCACGGTACCACCTGTTTGAACTCCAGCTCATACCACTCCTGATGACATTGGCAATGTCAAGCACACCACTCAAAATTCAAGGGGGGGCTGTGTGGAAACTCTCTTCACCTAAGCAAACAAAATGAAAGCACTGTAAACCTGAATGCTGCATAAAGAGAGCAGCCACAGAAAGCGTTCAGACTCCAGGAACATAACTCACCAGGAGTCTCAGGAAATCTGCTGGATGAAAAAAAGAGCAATTTTTGTTTGGAGAGGAGGCAAATGAAGAGAGAGATGATGAATATGATAGCTGCATAAAAAATATTAACAGTAAAAAACATGGAAATGAATCATTTATTTTCTCATGATAGAAGAATACACTGCAGGCAAAAGACAGAAGAATTAACAAGGTAGGGAGAAAAGTTAAACAGGGAGTTTAAAACTGGCAGGCAAATGCAACACAGATAAAGGAAAGTGCTGTTCTACCTTTTAAAACTTGAAGCAGAGTTTACCCTGTGGAGCTGTCTGCAGAATAATATCACTGGGACCAAAAAGGACTATTAAAAAAAATAACAATTCATTAGGTTGTTAATGAATCCCTGCATGCTCCTGTTAGAAACTCATTTGTTTTAAAGAATACAGTCCTTAATGAACCTCCCCTTTTCTAAGCATTACAAAACAAATATTTATACTTCCTGACACAAGCAATGATTAAATGTCAGAGACTAAGACATTCCCCTGAAGGGGAATCCCCAAGGATTAAGAAAATCCCCCTTTGGTCACTTTATTCCTTAACTGTGGACTGGCCAGTTCCTGAGCACTGTCAGGGACAATGTATTGGGTCAGATCCAACACACCAATGTTTGGTTAACAATAAAGTTCAATCAAGAGATTTTTGTCTAAACCTTTTGTTTAAGGAAAAAAAAAAAAATTACAGCCTTGGGAGTGTACTATAAAACTGTGCTTCCTAAACCACTTTCTGCTCTGACTGCCAGCACTTGAAGATGAAGGCAGCAAGACTACATCAGCTTTGCTTGCTTTGGTGTGTAAAAACACTTTGGTCTAGATTTGGGTCAAGATACCTATTTTGCTTCTGTGAGCTGCCTGACATTTTCAACACAAACTTCTGGTATGCCACTGCATTAAAAGCATTTGCAGTTCAAGGTCTTCTGGCTGATGAAACTGGTCCTGCACTGGGGTATTAGGATTCAAATTGTAAATTCAGTGCAGATACCAAAAAAGATCTTAATTTATGAAATTTGTTTCTCAGAGTCCACTAAGATGGAAACGAAGCAGCTCAGCACACATCACCACCTGGGAAGAGCTGTTTCAAACCAGGCTGTAGACTAAGACTGCATAGCAGGACCTTCTCCCAGTGAGAAGGTGCACCCTAGGGAAGAGTAGAGGCCCCAAACGTTCTCCTGGGTGACCTACTTAGCATCTGATATGTGGGAACATCATTAACTGTGTGATTCTCCTAAGACAGCTCTTTAATCAAATCTATAAAATGACTTCAATTTGGAACCAGACAGATAAATAAACCCATGATATTCAGGTCCAATAGCTCTTGATAGAGGGAAAGAGAGACGAGAGGAAGAGGGAAAGAGAGACGAGAGGAAGAGGGAAAGAGAGACGAGAGGAAGAGGGAAAGAGAGACGAGAGGAAGAGGGAAAGAGAGACGAGAAAGAAAAGAAGAAAAAGAGAAAAAGAAAAGAAAAAAGAGAAAAAGGAAAAAGAGAAGAGAAAAAGAAAATTGAAAAATAAAAAAAGGGGAAAAAAAAAAAAGAAAAAATTTAAAAGGTCCTTCAATTAAAAAATAGATTGCTGCTTTATGTGGGAGTTAGCTGTATGCAGAACTGAACTGTATTTTCTTGGTTTAGCTGAAGTAAGCTGTGCTGACAAGAGCATGCTGAATTAGATCCGGTTGTAACCTGAGGTGAACCTGCAGGATAAACCTTACGTCACTGTATTGCTGCAGTTCTTTCTTCTTTCCACGAGCAAATGTGGCTCACTTCCCTCAGTCTCTGAAATGCCAGATCGGCTGTGCTGGCCATGGAGTAGAAGTCTAAACAGAGCATGTTTGGATTTATTCATTTCAGGCCTCTGGGAATGGAACTGAGCTACTAGGAGAGGCTGAAGACTACAACGGCAAGAGGGAGGCAAAAGCAAAGATGGTTTAAAGATGGGGGGGGAGGGGGAAGACATTAAACTGCATCCTGCATTGAAAGGCATTCACCCAAAGTTCTGCTGGACTTCAGGATTTTTGTCTATCCAAGGTAAAACCAGATCCATCTTCTGTTTCTCATGTAGAGACATCTTGCCTTGCATGATTATCTAGTGATGATGCTAAGTCCTTTGAGGCTACAGGATGCTGAAGATACTTCATTTCTACATTGCCATTCATGTAACTATCTAGAATGAGATCTAACTCTCTTCCAAAATACTGAGGGCTTCTCAGCATGAAGGACAATGAGGACAGGGAGTACTTGGCATGGCAATCATCTCTGTGCCAGGTTCAGAAACGTAACTGAGCAGGTAAAATTGCTTCTTCCATTGCACCTTATGGCCAGAGCTACAAAACCTGCCCTGTGTCCCTCCCTCAGACACACCTCTGAGCACAAGCCTGCTGTCTGTCTCAGAGCCAGCTTGGTGACACGAGGTCAATGGGCACATAATCCTGCATCATCTCCATACCTGTCAGCTCCTTTGCCTGTGAGCATTACCTCTGGCTTTCTGCAGCACGGCTGACATGCAGGACTCCCTCCTCTCATCTCCTGGGTACTTAGGAGCAACCCCGGCTGTAACTGCTGGGCAATAGATAGAGCCTGCTAGGCCACAGATAGAGCCCTGCTCCATCACACAGGCTCTGCTCAGAGAGCCCTGGGCAGAGTCCTCCCCCTGCTCAACGGCAATGGTAAGGACACTATGACACTGATTTGGCAGGCAGGTTTGGGAAGCAGAAGACAATGATTTGGTGTACTGCTGCTGACTGCAAAGCCTGGATCAGCACCCATGGGCTGACACTTGCTCCCTCCTGCCTACAACAAGTCAGCTGGCAAGCAGGGCGTGCAGCAAGGACTGGGGGGGCCAGCCCAGGCCCTTGGCCACTGAGCACGTTTACAAATCACAACCATCCCTCAGAACTGGACACCCTCCTGCAAAATTGCTAAGAATCACAGAATGCCAGGGCTTGGAAGGGACCTCCAGAGATAATATCCCTGCAAAGCAGGACCACTTGGGGCAGGTGACACAGGAATGCAGCCAAAGGGGTTTTGAAGCCAGGGGGCAATGGGTTCAAACTGGCAGAGGGGAGATTTAGACTGGATTTTAGGAGGAAGTTCTTTACAGGGAGGGTGGTGAGGCACTGGAACAGGCTGCCCAGGGAGGTTGTGGCTGCTCCCTCCTTGGAGGTGTTCAAGGCCAGGTTGGAGGAGGCCTTGAGTGACCTGTGCTAGTGGGAGGTGTCCCTGCCTATGGCAGGGGGTTGGAACTGGATGACCCTTGAGGTCCCTTCCAACCTTACCATTCTATGATTCTTTCTCCAGAGAAGGAGACTCCACAACCTCTCTGGGAAGCCTGCTCCAGTGGTCAGCCTCACAGTGAAAATGTTTTTTCTCATGTTGACATAGGATTTCCTGGGTTTTCCTGGGATGGTATCCCACCCAGGTCTTGCCTATTTGAAAAATGTTTGTCCTTTCTCTCTGTATGCTGGCAGTGGACAACACAGAGCCTGATTTGAGGACCTTCCACAATGTCAAGAATTACTTTGCTACTACAGGTTTCCCCTTCCCAAGAGCTATGGTGCTAAATGTTGTTTTCCAAGCCGGTATAATAATTTTTTTAAGAGAAATTCAGGTACCTATCCTTAGTAATGACTTCAAGCTCATATGTAACAGAGATATTCTAGAGACACCATGATTTTGTTTAGTGAAAACATAAATATCTAATTTCATCACTTCAGGCCTTGGATAACTGGAAATCCTCCTCCTACATAATTTGTCATGATTTCTGCCTTATGAGAAGCACATCGCTAAATTATGTAGGACTTTTAACTTACATAACTGTTTGTAAGACAGAAGAACATAAAAAATAAAGCAACTTTAACAGCGAGGGATATAGAGAAGTCCAATAGAGCTGAGGAACAGATGACTTGTAATTTGTCCTTAAGGTGGGCAGGCTTACTAGTATTCAATTAAAGAGAAGTAAGTCTGAGGAAATACTGCCACTCCTTAAGATATGTGGAAATCGAGGGCTGGCAGAACTAATTACAAAGTAGCTTTATCAAGAGATATAAACATAGCGTGTGGAGAGGTCAGTTTACATCAAGAGATCACCTGTCTCCTGCCTTAGTTTCTCCCCTTGGAACAGCAGTGGATGCCCCCACACGGCTTGCTGATGCCCCCACACGGCTTGCTGATGCCCCCACACGGCTTGCTGATGCCCCCACATGGCTTGCTGATGCCCCCACACGGCTTGCTGATGCCCCCACACGGCTTGCTGATGCCACTCGCACAAGGCAAAGCACCCTCACCAAGCATACCTTCTTTCTTTCATTGCCTACCAGGAGGTTCTCCACTCTTTATGGCTTTTTGTAGTTGGCATTCTCCTCCTTCTTTTGGAGTAAAGTCTCATATTACCCACGCTGCCTTCTCCTACTCTCAGTGCAAAAATCAGAAGGGAAATAAAATCCATCAATCCTCTCCCTGGCTTATTAAATCTCTCTCACACTTTTCATCATTCCCTGTGGCCCTGCAACTTGAGCTTTTAGCTCACTGCTTGCAGGGCTCTTTAATCCTTTAGATTTCTGACTGGATGACTATGAGCAGATATCCACCACAATCTGCCCAACCTCTAGTCTTATTTTCTAGTCCCTGATAAGAATTGTTGCTCTCACTTGTGGTCTCTCCTACCTCTGCTGAAACAGCAAAAAGCTTTTTACAAGGTCACTTATCTACCCTCAGCCAGGTGTTCTTTGACTTATAATGAAAACCACAGGATAGCATAAATGAACCCAGGGTTCATAATGCAAGTCACTGTTGTTATAAATGATAATTAGATAGCACCAGAAATGGGAATGAAAGTGGGTTCATTAGCAAATGTCAGCTTTTCAGCATACTCCAGGCATGTGCATTTGGAAATTCTTGTTGCTGTACCTCATGTGAATTGCAGTTTGCAGCTCCCTTGCACTGTTCTCCCATTAGGTGTGGGAATGAAGCATAGAAACAATTTGTTTTATCACCTCCACTCTCACAAAAGAATTGAATTAAAAATAGCAATAAGGCATCACATTTAGGAGGGCAGTAAAATAGAACCATAATGACCACAGGATCACTCCGTCCCTCCTAGAGCAAATCCTGCAGTGGAGGGGGGCGGAGGTTGCAGCTCTGCTTAGGATCCTTCTCCCAGATTTCACCCTGAGAAAAGATTTCCTGAGAGAGAATTCACTGTGGATAAGTGCCAAAATCCACACCCATCCTGTCAGGCCATTTGCTTGGAGGAGCTGATAATCTGCTTTGCTGTTCCACCTTGCTGACAAGGCTTTTCCATGGTGATTTTCTCCTGGAAACACTTGCCAGCCAAGCACCACGGGGTCCACTTCCTTGAGAAGGTTCTTCAATGTATAGGAGCTTTACTGCAAACCCAACAGGAGTGGTTGGCATTTTAAACTTGGCTCTCCCGTGGGTGAACAGTGGTGCCAACACCCACAGCTTGTCCACTCTTTCCCTATACAGGGCACTGCAATTCTGCGCCTCAGGACTAGCAAAACAACAAATGCCTTCCACTGCTGACATCCACTTGATACAATTAAATGTTTTCAAATCCACTGGACCTGAATCAGGTCCCTGAAAAACTGCAAACTTTCACCTGAGCTTAACAGAATACCCAAGGAACTAAAGATGCCAAATGAACACTCCTGTGCAACAACTCCTTTCAAACAAGTATTGCAGAAGGAAAACAAATGGCCTGCAGTGTGCAAAGTTATACCCAGCTAGCAAGAGTTAAGAAGACTCCTCTGTTGGTCCCTAAGATGCACAAACCTGTGCTCTCTGGTGGATTACCAAAATACATGAAAGTACTGTCAGATAGAAGGTGCAAGCAACTGGGGATAGACTATAAACAGGGATGGTGATACTCTGGATAAGAATGTAGTGGTTTGGCTAATTTAATTTGAATGCTTTATACTCAAATATATTTGGCCCCTGGTATTTAAGGGGTTTCTCTCCAGAGCACTCATTTCACAGTGGCAGTAAATCCTACAAGAAATGCCTGTGTGCCATTTCATCACTGCTCCTGGATTTATAGGTGAAGGGAGGTTCACCCCAGATTTACAAGTGTGGTGCAAAGGCCCTTTGCTTCCTGGAAGACAATGAATGTGTGAAGGAAGATCAAGGACAGAGGAGTTACCCTTGGGGACTTCTCTGCAATCTCTCCCATGGCACTCAGGAGATGTCTGCCAGCTGCAGAGGCTGTCATCTAGAAGGATTTAGGAGCAGGCTATGAAAAAGGATCATGGGACCCAGTAGTTCACACAGCATGCACACGACAGTGGCCAACCCCAGCCATGAAAAAGAGCGGTGGGAGTCCCCCTTTAAAGGTTAAACCTCTTCTAACCTTTCTTGGCCAGTGATCTGCCCAGTCTCACATGGAACACATCTGCCACATGGGCCCTTTCTGAAGACTTCGTGCTAAGGCTAGGAAAAGCAGCTCACATACTACCTAGAGTTTTACACACAAATGCCTAGAGCTTTTCCATCTAATGTGTGCATAAATTAAACTTCAGGAGCTGTGAATTTTGTTAATGGAAGAAAACCATGCAGCAACCTCAGTTTTCCTAATGCTTCTGTCACAAGCAGAGTAAGCACTGTCGAGAAAGCTGTGTGCTCAGGATGTGTTAATTGCCAGATCCCAGGAGCATTCCCTTTACCCTACACCACATCTTCCTATACAACAGCCTTTACTACAGTGTGATTGAGAGTCAGTGACCCATATTTTGAAGGCAGATTATTGCAGTTTAAGTTTATAACATAAACATTAAGTATAAGGTCACTGCCTAATAAAATTCTGCTGCGGCTTACTACCATTCTGCACCACTAATAAATATTTACTTACCCTTAAATTACTCAGAGTGATTGATTTATATGGTAAAGCAGGAAGGACCTTTTCACCAGCACACAAGAATTTTTCACTCAAAATATAATGAAGATGACAAACAGAGATTTATGTGTATCCTATAGCCAGAACCTTCCCAGCTGCCATTTATTAAGGAGATATTTTGAACAAACCAAAGAACACTGCAAATCCAGCCCTTGAGAGCTCTGCTTTACATCTCTGTTGGACAAAAGGCATCAGGACATGCAAGCCATTAACCTCTCCTGTTGAGGGTCACTGCATTTATGACATGACAGCAGTACAAGCAGAAGGAGTCACACACACTTAATTGTATAGGCTGTTTGCACATAAAATAACCAAAGGGCCCAACTGAAACAGCTTAACTTGCCTGTTAACTGGCTGGGAAGAGTTCAGGACAGTTTGTGACTCATGTAAGTTTAGCAAAGGCCTGTAAGTAGGTAAGGGAACTGTTTTTTCTCTGAAGATGTGACACTTCATTAGTATGTGACAGAAGGAATTCCTCTCCTTGCCTTGCTCTTTCCTAGCCACTCAGACTGGCAATTGCCTTTATTGTTCCACTGAGCTGTTCTACAGTGGCTTAAGAAGAGTTTTCCTGGAGGGAACTAAGTGAACAAATTACTTGATAAGCAGTTTTTCCTTAAACCCTTTCCCACTTTAGATGGCAGGTAAAGGTGCCTGCTCTTCTCAACTTGAACCCTTGCCTCACATCTCCTCTACCTTCATTTCTGACTGCTGTGAGGTCACGAATTTTCTGTTAGCCAACTTCACCACAGGACCTACTCAAGGATCAAGACATGACACCAGAACATGCTCACTACCCTCCCTGGTTAGCAATCTCAGCTCTGCCACTCTTACAGACATATTTTTGCTGCCTTTGTTGAATTTCTGTTGGTTTCTGGAGCTACAGAAACATTCAAAAACATTCATCTGCCAACATAAACGCAGAGTTCATCATACACATCTGCAAAGGAAACCATTTTCAGAGCACACATTCAAAGGCAAACTCATATAAAGGTTTTACACAGACAATTAAACCTGCACAGCAAAACACAGACTACAGCACAAGGTGGTAGTATATGGTAGCACTTCAGCTGAATGTAAATGGGGAGTAGCTCAGTATTGCAGCCTAGTCTCTGCTAGGTTACTTTTAACTGTAAAGTTTCCAATTAGATATGCAAAGCCAGTTCCTGCTTCTTGCCTCAGTTGGTATCATTCCAAAATTGAGGTTCATCTCAACAAATATATCTATTATAGTGCCTTGGAAAACTTACCTTCTCTGTACTAGTCTTTGCTTTCTTTGTAGACCAGCTACTTCATACCTGGGATTTCTGGATTGATGAAAAGCTCAAGATGAGGCTGCAGTGTGAGTGCAGCCCAGACAGCAACAGAGTCCTGGGCTGCAGCAAGAGCAGTGTGGGCAGCAGGGCAAGGGAGGGGATTTTTCTTTGCTCTTGTCAGACCTCACCTGCAGTCCTGTGTGCAGTTCTGGAGCCCCCAGCACAGGAAGGACATGGAAGCCAGTCCAGAGGAGGCCACGAAGATGCTCAGAGGGCTGCAGCAGCTCTGCTCTGAGGACAGGCTGAGAGAGTTGGGGCTCTGCAGCCTGGAGAAGAGAAGGCTTCCAGGGGACCTTAGAGTAGCCTTCCAGGATCTGAAGGAGGCCTACAGGAAGGATGAGGAGGGACTATTGACAAGGTTTTGCAATGACAGGACAAGGGGCAATGGGTTTGAAATGGCAGAGGGAAGATTTAGACTGGATGTTAGGAGGAAGTTATTTGCAGTGAGGGTGGTGAGACACTGGCACAGGTTGCCCAGGGAGGCTGTGGCTGCTCCCTCCTAGGAGGTGTTCAAGGCCAGGTTGGATGAGGCCTTGAGTGACCTGTGCTAGTGGGAGGTGTCCCTGCCTATGGCAGGGGGTTGGAACTGGATGATCCCTGAGGTGTCTTCCAGCCTTACCATTTTATGATTTGCAGAGGCATTTAACCTGAACCTGTTTCTTGGCAAGAAGTCTACAGATCTGAGTGTGACAGCCTTAAGACAGAACTGAACCAATGACTATTTTAATCTTTTCAGCATGGATCCTGTTAAATATATGGAATTTTCATGTGTTCTGCTCACTCAGACTCCAATGACAATAAAGGGCAGAAAAGAGTAATTTCTCAGGGATTTAATTTACTACCTGAATTTTATGCATGGTCAGTTAGACCACATAAAATAACCATAATGCTATCTTATACATCTTGCACAGTCAGCTTTATCAGATAAAGTCTGAAAAATCCAATTAAAATTTAAAAAGAACAATTACCTTTTAAAAACCATCTGGAATTAACAAAAGTGATAGTTGGAACACTCAGTGGCAAGAAGATCATATTGTAGGTAAAGACAGCCAAGCAGCTAAGCTATGGAAAACCTGTTCAAATACTCTGAGGTTGATTGTAGTTCTTCTAACATACTGACAGTAACCTTAGCAATGCCAATTAGAGCAAATATTGGGACAAAGCTCAAAAGTCTGTTTCAGGTTGGACTTCCATTTTTCTGTGTTACAGACTAAACCAGTAAACTCCCTCTTGAAAAGGAGCCAGAAAAGTAGTACCAAGATTTGTTGTTTCAGAAGACAGTGTCCTCCTTATATTACTGTAGGTGTTGGAAGGGACACAAAGAGATCATCCAGTCCAAACCCCCTGCCAGAGCAGGACCAGACAATCCAGCTCAGGGCACACAGGAACACATCCAGACAGGCCTAGAAAGGCTCCAGAGAAGGAGACTCCACAGCCTCTCTGGGGAGCCTGTGCCAGTGCTCTGGGAGCCTTACAGTCAAGAAGTTTCCCCTTGCATTGAAGTGGAACCTCCTGATCTGCAGCTTCCATCCATTGCTCCTTGTCCTATCCCAGGGAGCAAGTGAGCAGAGTCTGTCCCTCCACTCCTGACCCCCAGCCCTCAGATAGTTATAAACATTTATTAATTCCCCTCCTCATCAGGCAGTGCTCCAGTCCCCTCATCATCCTTGGACTCTCTCCAGCAGATCTCTGTCCCTCTTAAACTGGGGAGCCCAAAACTGAAGGCAGTACTCAAGATGGGGTCTCACCAGGGCAGAGTAGATCTCTATGATCTTTTGCCTTGTTTTCTCCTCAGTCCTCCCTGGATACTTAAACAGGAATGCTGGATACACCTAAACAACAGGAGATGTCATCTGCAGTCTTCTCACCGACTTCAGAGGACTGATAAGTTGGCCATTTAAGTATTTCAGGGAGAAGCAAGAGCTGCTGCTGAGCAAAGGGCAGAGTCATGTTTGCTGGCCTGTTCTCTGCATTGCAGGTATTTATTTTGTCCTCCATAAAGCAGACACCACAACTACAGAACACATTCTGTACAATCAAGTTCTATTAATGCTCCTGTCCACATTTAGCCTCAGTTAGAAAGCACTTCCTAGGGAAACACTGGCATATAAACCATGTGCTGGGGAAAGAATGACAGATCCTTAATAAAACTGAGGAGCTCTAAAGCTTTTAGAACAAGGTCTCTATTCTAGCTTGCCATACCAGCTGCTGTGCAAGCCAAGACACCATGGCTCAATAGGTGTCCAAAGCAGAAGAGGAAACTGCTGTTGCACTGAAATCATACAAGAAATTCAGCAGAAAGAGGGTTGGCAGTTAGGTTAGTACAACACAGATTTGTCCAAGGCCAGGAGAAAAACAGATACCAGAAGCACAGAAGCCACCTGAAAATGGTTGATGTTACACAAAGTTTGCAAGGAAATTCATCACAGCACATTTCAAAGCAGACAGAGAGAAATGAGAGTTCTGCTGAGTAAAGCCACTCAAATACATAGATATTTACAATGAGACATGCTAAAGCAGCACAGTTTAAGTCAGATTTTATCCCTGTACACGGATTACAGCTGCAGCAAACCTGATGTGACTTATTTCACTGGAGAATTCTATTCAGCTGATACCCACTGAATATAGGTTTAGCATGTAGTCAGGTGAGTGAGTGTCTGATCAATGTTGACATATCTTGTGCCAAGATATTGTCCCATATCTGAGGTAATAAAGATCATCCGAATGCAAAGCAGAGAGGCACATCTTCAACCACTCTCTTGCACCATGCATTTGTGATGAGTAGCAAATGCTCTTCATCCATTTCAGGGGAGAACTAACAGGTAGCATAAGCCACCCCTGACTCTGATTTAAAGTTTGTACTGAAGTGGCCTAGGGATGCTCACAGAGAAGTGTAACTTAGAATTACAGAATCAACCAGGTTGGAAAAGACCTCCAAGCTCATCCAGTCCAACCTAGCACCCAGCCCTATCCAATCAACCAGATCAGTGCCCCGTCCAGACCTCCCCTGGCACAACTTGAGACTGTGTCCCCTTGTTCTGTTGCTGGTTGCCTGGGAGAAGAGACCAACCCCACCTGGCTACGACATCCCTTCAGGTAGCTGTAGACAGCAATGTGGTCACCTTTGTTGGAAAACTGTAAATTCTCCATGTGTCTGAAGTATGATGCTGATCCTCTAGATAAACTAGAAAACACAACTCAAAACCAAGGTCTACACAAGGTGCTGCTTCACTTCCACTCTGCTGACACTCAGGCAGTGCAAGCATCCCTAGCAGCAAGTGGCCTAGGAAATCAACTTTCGGCTCATACGAAACCTTGAGCTGTTGTTTGCAATTAATTCTGAAGCTCTTGCAAAGATGTGTTGCTCCAAGATGAACCAATTAATTTTAGCAGTTTTATTGCCTCACTCCCACTAAACATGGGCCAAACATATAAGCCTGTAGAGGCTAATTTTTACCCCTTCATATGCATATATAGTAGCTGAAAATAAACAAGACTCATTTTGCAGGGTGCAAAGCCCAAGTTTCAAAGTGAGATCATGGGAAAATGCACAGAAGACAAGTTGGCACAGTGAAATGAAGTTAATAAAGGAAAAATGAATATCAGCAAATTAGTCTATTTCTTGACAGTAGATCTGTTATGCTCTGGAACATTCTCCCAAGAGAAGCAGTAGGAGCTCCATTACTTTGGTAATTTAAAATTAGACCAACAAAAAAAAAGTAGTAAATGTACAGCACAATGCAGAATAATTTTATATAGGGAAGGCAATGAAGTAGATGACTAATAAGTCTTTCTTTCTAACAGCTATGAATCAGACAAGTGCAGTTGTGGCTTGACATAGGGGTTCCTATGCAGGGGTGGTAACAGACACACAGGCTCCCATGTGTACTAGTTCCTAATGGTTGGAAGAACCAATTCTTCATAAGCAATAAGCCATAAATACATGCTAGCAGAGTGTCTGCCTGAACCCTACAGGGACTTCATCTAACCATGCTTTACTTACAAGCCCCTCTCCTCCAGATAATAAAAGCAATGCTGGTTTTATTATTCCATGCACGCTCATTTTGTTGGGACACAACTTCCTTAGCTGAGAGACTATCTTGGAGCTAATTTATGAACTGAGTGTTTTATGTCTAACCAGAGGTAAGAATTTTTGGTCACAGGTTACACCATGTTTTACCTCAGTTTAATTCAGCCTCTATTCAAAAGGCATATTTAAGACAAACATTTGATCTTTTGAGGTCAGTATTTTCACAAAGGAGATGAGGGAAAGAAACCAGCATGGACTTTTTATGTGATTCTTCTGTTTTCCAATATTTCTCTATTGCTGTTGATAAGCAAGAGTTATTTGAACTCATCTGCCCAGGCTAAGCTGTTTGACCCCAGCCATTTTGCTGCAGCTACCTGAGATTCAGCCATTTGAACAGCTGTGCTGTGACAGTGCCGTGGCTGCCGAGGGCACAGAGCAGGGGTTAAACATTGACCACTACATCAGCACTTTGCAAAGCAGGGAGAAGTAACAGCTTAAACTATATACAGGATGGTGTCTCAGATAAACCTGAACATGATGTGACTTATATTTTGTTGAAAAGCAAGCCTGGCTAAAGCAAAGGCACTGCTGTCAAGGACCACAGAGAAACATCCTGTGCTGGGTGCTTCACTTTTATATAAAATAATCATCTCCAACTACACATTTGTAAGCACCATATCAAAGGACACAGGCAGCACATTTCCTCAAACTCTCTTGGAGCTGGGCTGAGTAGGAAAATATATGCAAAGGTTTTCAAGTCTTTTATGTCACTATTTTAGTAATGCTCTTGGAAAAAAACCACTGTGTGTTTCTTCCAAGATATGGTCACTGGAGCAGGCTGGGGATGGTCCATGACTCCTGACCTGCTAACACGCAGGAGAAGAGGAGCAACAAGTGCTGCTTGTTGGGTTTTGGGAGCAATTTGTTTGTTTCCTTTACAGGCAGATTGTTTTGTCTTTCAAGTTTCATCTTGCAGAGTCCAAATTCTCCATGGGATGTTATCTCACCTTGACTGGCCATGCCTGGGTGTCACTGTTCATATAATTTCATCATCAGAAAATTATATATTCAAGTCTAGTATTGAATCCAGCTAGAGAGTGATGCACAGACACCATTGTGAGTGCAACATAAGATAAACCACAACGTTTTTGAGTTTCTCACAGCAAAGCACAAAGCAGTACACAGTAACTAAGTAACAGCCTTTTCCTTCTCCTGTTCTTACAGATGCACGAGAAAACTGAAAAACACAAAAATCACTACTGCACCATAGATCTACAGTCTTTTTTCTTAAGATTTTTGGTGGAAATCCAGCTCAGTCCTAAAGGGGATAGTAGTGTAGCCAGGAAGGCTTACAAACTGTAGACAGGTTTAGGTTGGAAAGGACCTCAA
>VWYK01077679.1:290135-310482 GCA_013399775.1 Semnornis frantzii
GCTGAGTTCTAGTCTGGGTCATTTTACAAAGCTTGGGGGGACAGGGAATTCCCAAACCATCACACACTGGCATTTCCCATTTTGATTCACACCTTTTCCTAAATGAGCAGCTGATTCCAGGATCACTCAAACTGACTTCATCGATGTAATTCCACAATGTTCAGCACAATTACTTAGACACAACTCTTAAGTGGTTGTAGGATCAGGGCCTTGGGGTTGTGAACAGTCATTGGCTTCTCTGCCATTATCAGGTCATTGATAAACTGCAGTTTCCTTCACATCTGCCAGAGTGCTACTAAGGTACACATATATCACTGTCATTTTTTTGCCACAGTGTTTTAAAATGCAGGCTCAGATTTCGAATGCAATCAATAGCAATCCAGTTGTAAGCACCTCTAATGAAGAGCAGCAGAAACAATTTGGGATTAGATTTTCGCCTAAAAGGTCTCAGGAAAAAAATGTATCTCAGTTCCACTTCACCTGCCCAAAAAGAGGATGAAGGTGTTTACTCCAGGCTCTGAGCCAGAGAGGATACACACATGCACTGAACCTCACACACAGCAGCAAGAAACTCTCCGAGGTTGCATGGAGTTATTGCTGCTATGGATTGCTTGTCCTGCTTGCATCTGTTCCAGCATGAATTTCTACTGCTCTGGTTATTGTAATTCATGGTAGCCAAAAGGACAATGCTGACTATCCATTCCTAAAAGTAAAGTTCCTAAAGGGGAATTAAAACACTGCATTTAGAAGGGGAAAGCCTGTTCCAGCATACCCTGTCCACGTTCCTGTTGCAGCTACACCTCCCTGTTGTCAGTAATGACAGATCAGTAGTGGTGATACAGGTCAAGTTCAGCACAAACTTGTCCACACCACTCTGACCATGCATGGCAGCTCTTCCTGTTCCCTAACTCCTAATCCAGCCTCAGCAAAGCCTGCAAGCCACAGCAGATTCATATTTTGTCAAAAGCTGAAGAACATCATTAATTAGAAGCACTCTTTCTGCTGCTGTGGGAGCTAAAGATAAAGGCAGAATGAAACAGAGCACATCAGTTGGCTGAGCCTGTTCTAGCCTTGACTTCCTGGAATAAATTTTCCTAACTCACCTGTATCAAAGCCCTCTGCAATGCAACACAACTCACAAAGAAGCTAGCAATGATCCTCACTTGCCTTCTAGAATATGACTATTGCTTTTTGATTTTAGATACTCAGTGAACATCCAGTGATACTCCTAATCAATATGATTCCCATTTTCAGATATACAAGATAGAAGAAGAGGAAGGAATAAAATCACACAATGAATGAAAAACATAATTAAGTGTATGCTGATGTAAATTGGCTCCTATCTGCCATACCCCAACTGAAAATCCATTATCTTTACTCCTAAAGTAGATTTGTGCACTTGACTTTCATTTCCTAGAATCAATTAATTCAGATTAAGGGATACTGCTATGTATCTCTAATCCAAACTGCTACTCAGAGGGCTGCAGCAGCTCTCCTATGAGGACAGGCTGAGAGACTTGGGGCTCTGCAGCCTGGAGAAGAGAAGGCTTCCAGGAGACCTTAGAGTAGCCTTCCAGGGTCTGAAGAGGGTCTACAGGAAGGCTGGGGAGGGACTATTGACAAGGTCTTACAATGCCAGGACAAGGGGCAATGGGTTTGAACTGGCAGAGGGGAGATTGAAAGTGGATGTGAGGAGGAAGTTGTTTGCAGTGAGGGTGGTGAGACACTGGCACAGGTTGCCCAGGGAGATTGCGGCTGCTCCCTCCCTGGAGGTGTTCAAAGTCAGGCTGGATGAGGGCTTGAACGACCTGTGCTAGTGGGAGGTGTCCCTGCCTATGGCAGGGGGTTGCAACTGGATGATCCTTGAGGTCCCTTCCAACCTTACCATTCTATGATTCCTTACCAGTAAAAATGACTTTATTGAGCCTCAGACAGGCAACAGCACCTGGCTTCACAGAGACCACCAGAGAGTAGGAATGATGGTAAGCAGGAAAGGCTTGCTAAAGCCTGCAAACACAACACATGAGTTTTGCCAAAACCCAAACGTGCAGCAGCAGGCCAAGCAGCTCTGAGAAGCATCTCTCAGGCTGAGCCTTCACAACAAGAATCATGGAGAAGCAACTCTCCCAAAGGTCCATGTACCTCCCATTCAGAAAGATGAGTGGCCTGTAGCAGGGGGGTAGTGGGAGCAATCAAACAGCAAGCTCCTACACTGGCTCCACCACATGCCAGCACACAGCTTAAAGACAGCAGCACTCATTAACTGGTTTCCAAATGGGCAGTGCCAGGAATCTTATGAAAACAGTTTATTTTTAATACATGAGTTAGGGCTGACCCAGAAGATGACAGAACAGCAGCAAACCAGAACAGCAAAATAAAAAAGAGGGAAAAAAAGAATTATAGATCTCAATTCAGAAAGTGAAATCCATTAAATATAGATTTAATGAGAGCAGTGAGAGAACTCACGTTCAGATGGCAAACCTCTCACGTGTATTTTGCAGAGCACAGTCAGGAGCAGAAGAAATGCCATTCCACAAACTGTTCTTTAGAATGGAAACAACTACTCACTTGTAGTAAACTGACATTTAAAAGCATAACCCAAAAGGAAGTGAGCTGCCCTTCTGCATACTTTGCAGCCATAAAAAGCTTTCAACACAGCCATCAGTCTTTTCTCCTTTGGTTGAAATTTTGCTTTTCAGCTTTTTTATTGTTTTTTTTTAATCTTAGTTTTCTACACCCCCTTTCTTAGACCTTAATTTCCTACTTTCAACTCAAATTTTGTATTGCCCTGGAAGAAACACTGCTTGTTTAACAGGAGCCCCCAAAGGATTTTTAGCCTATTCTAAAACAACAGTGCACTACTACCTTTTTTTTTTCCACAATTTGCCTTCACAAAGGCTATTGGGAAAAAAAAATAAATATGATATCCTATGTGAAATGAGAGCCAGTCCAGCAGAAATCACCACCTTCTCTGTGGTTTGTGCTCATTTGCATGCATTCAGGACCATTCTCTGCTGCAGCTTCATGACTTAAAGGTAAACTCAGTGCTACAATGATGACTGGGGGCTGGGAGGAGGCAAGGGCAAGGAAAGGATGTGGGAGGGTCACATCATGCATGGGGCAAAAAGAGTTGTGCTTTGGGTTTTTTTTTCCTGAGACTGTGTATAGGCTTCTCAGTTAGACCATGGGGCCAGGTTTGAAAGCCTGTCAGAGACCATCAGCTCCAAGAAGTGCCGATGAGATGTTCTTGGCATCTGGGGGAGGTCTGTAGCTCATTCCGCCTTGCAGGAAGGTTCAGCAGCTGTGGTGTGGGTAGGGTCATTAGCAATGCTGCATTCATGACTCATCTCTGGGTTATTCCCTTGAATACACACAGAAAGACAGGAAGTTTTGTTTCTCTTGGCTCCAAGTTGGTCAGGACCTTCAACATAAATGTATCAGCCTGCAAAATTTGTCATCTGACCTTGACATATTTCTTCCATTGGTTCCATAGTTCCCTGATTAAAAGAACAGGGAATGTGTCTCAGAAGAAAAGAAGCCTTCAGAACAAGGATATTTCCCAGTTATAACCCATGCAAACAAAGAATAAGAGAATCTCAGAATAGAGCTGGTCAGCAGAACAAAACTCAACAGCAGGAGTTTTAGCACAGAAGTGCTTTAAATTGAGCTGAAAACTGAAATCTCCCATCAGCAAAATCCAAATGAAGTACTTCAGTGAAAGCCAAATTTACTTCAGGCACACACACACAAGTATCACTTTCCAAGCAGACAGAGTGGTTTTGTTCTGGGACAGGCTGCATCCCTCTGGGCTGCTGAAGTCCCTTGCTGGACTTCTAATTTTGGTGCCTTGTAGACTGGACTATGGAGCCAATTTTGTACAAAGCATCACCTCAGCAGGAAACACAACCTCCTCACTGGGCACAGGAGCTGCACAGTGGGGACACACCATGAAAGCTCACCTTCCAGGCCAGACAGGCTGGCTGACTGGCAGACACAGGCTGGCTGACTGGCAGGCATGGGAGAAAGGATGAAATGCTGCAGTAGCTCAGCATATACAAATTAAAGTTTGCACTGAGGTGGAAGAAAGCAAGGAATCTGCAGATCCCAAAATGTTTCCTTTCAGCCACAGATTTTAAAATGAAATATTATTAAATTTATGAATGGGAAGTTTCAGCTTCAGCTACAGTTTTTTTGTTGATACTTATGCAAAACATTGCACAGCACTGACTTTTTTTTTTTTTAGCCATACAAATTTTCTGCTCTTTGGATTTTGCTCTGCCTAAGCTATGCTAGAATAAGAAGCAGCACAATGAAGTCCATCTTTATGTCAGTGATATGATAGAGTAAAATCTGGACTGCCTGGTTCTGACTGGCTCAAGAACAGCCCTGAGGAGAGGGACTTGGGGATGCTGGTGGACAGGAAGCTCAGGATGAGCTGTTAGTGTGCCCTGGCAGCCTAGAGAGACAGTCAGAGCCTGGGCTGCAGCAAGAGCAGTGTGGGCAGCAGGGTAAGGGAAGGGATTCTGCCCCTCTACTCTGCACTGGTGAGACCCCACCTGGAGTACTGCATCCCATTCTGGAGCCACTGGGACAAGAGGGATGTGGATGTGCTGGAAGGTGTCCAGAGAAGGGCCATGAGGATGATCAGAGGGCTGGAGCTGCTCTGCTATGAAGAAAGACTGAGGGAGTTGGGGCTGTTCAGTCTGGAGAGGAGAAGGTTCCCAGGTGACCTTAGTGTGGCCTTTCAGTATCTTAAGGGGGCTACGAGAAAGCTGGGGAGGGACTTTTTAGGCTGCCAGATAGTGATAGCACTGAGGGGAATGGAACAAAGCTGGAAATGAGTAGATTCAGACTGGATGTTAGGAAGAAGTTGTTCAGCATGAGGATGGTGAGAGCCTGGAATGGGCTGCCCAGGGAGGTGGTGGAAGCCTCATCCCTGGAGGTGTTCAAGGCCAGGCTGGATGAGGCTGTGGCCAGCCTGATCTAGTGTGAGGTGTCCCTGCCCATGGCAGGGAGGTTGGAACTGGATGATCCTTGAGGTCCCTTCCAACCCTGACTGATTCTATGATGCCTCTTACACTTAGAAAGCAGTGTGTTTATTTCAGTGTCACTATTACCTGCCTGAAGTGCACTAGCACTGAATCCAAAGGCATGTCTTTTACAAGAGGGAAAAATCCCCTGGTTTATTCTCTATGAAACTCACACACAACTAAGTAACACAAGTCAGGACTGAATTCAAATCCATCCATTCTTACACTCCCAAGTGTCACTGCTAATTGTCTAAACTATGACTAGTATCTCCAAAATGTAACTCTCTCTTTTTCAAAGATAAGACACATCAAATTGTTGGCTTTCTCCTACCCTAATAATGTGGCCTTGGTTCTTTAAAGCTCTGTGTTTTGTATGTGTGAGTTTTTCCTTCCCCTCTTTTCATAACAGCTGCTTTTTTCTTTGCCTTGCTTTGGAGAACAGGCTATGCAATTTTTAGAAAATAAGCACTGCAAATGAATCATCAAATGATAGTAGTTAAGATCCAGCCATTGTGAATGCTCCTACTAAGGAGGAGCACAGGGGTTTACTCAGGCACTCATACCATAAGTGTGGGTGACCCTAGGTATGGGCTGTAGATGCTCAGCCTCTTCTAGCTGCTGCAGGTTTTGCAGTGCTGTGCAGGTGAGCATCACTCACTGAGTTCATGTACTTTTTGGTCAACACCAGCTTCAGCAGAGCCATCAAAAACAAAATATCCACAGAGAAAGGACACTGCCCCCTGGAAGAGGCACAATGGAGTTAACCTGTGGCTCCTCAGGGAGCCTTGCAGGTTTGTTCCTAAGCAAGGTCACCATTACATTGCCTAGGATTGCACGCAAACACTTCACAGTGCATTCCTTTCAACCCCACTAATATCTTCTCATGGCAAGGGGATTGTAGAGACTTTCTGCAGCCACAAACCTCTCCTTGTATATTTTACAACCAAATCCTGTATCAGGATTTAGCTGGGCATAAGCTAACATAATCTTAAAGTCCTGGTGTATGCAGCAAAGCAAAAAAATCTTATTACAGCAGTAAAATCACAGCTGAGGTAAATACATTCAGCATCTCTGCTTTCAGACATTTGTAACCTACTGAAATATACTGTCCTTTGGTCTAAGGATTTCGTGTCTTGTCAGCTTGAAAGACTTCTTGAAAATAAACAAGCAAAAAGTGTTTGCCAGTTATTTCTGATCATCTGAAGTGCTCAGATAGGAAAGCAGAAGAGGAAGTGTACAAAACGTGGAAGGACATAACACTATCATTCACCCTTGAGAAGCCTTTCCTCTGCAACCAGGAGGCTAGCTTGGCACTTGGATTATGCTAAACCAGCTGGGACTGCACAAGGACTGCCATGGCAAGTCACCCCTGGTATCAGCTCCCACAGTTGGCACCATGTCATTTTTTTACCTATGCTGAAAAAGTTATAAAGGAGGTGACTGACAGAATTTGTTATTTGACAGTGCTGTGAAATAGGTGCAAACCTGACCAAACCAAATCACTGCCTTCAGCAGTGGCCACTGTTAATCAGGGGTGTAGCAGTTAAACACCAAAGACAGCAAATTCACTCCTCTGCTACATAAAAAAATGGATGAAGAATCCTACTTGTTTGAGCCCCATAGTGAGAAACAGGCTGACTTAATACTATGCCAACTACAAGTGGGAAGCACATCCATCCTCAGTCAGGTCAGGGAGAAGAACAGAACAATTCTTGGTGTTCAAAAAACTCCCTCTTACTGAAGCAAGTCACATTGGGATTAACACAGGCAGACTCCAGGCTATTTGAAAGAGCCTCTGACCGTTGCAATCTGTGTTCTTAGGACTTTGACCTGCTCTTTGTTGTTGTGTTTTTGTGCTGTACAAATAATTCCAAAAAGCCTCTGGGATGCTGATTCTTTATCTTTTGGGCATTTTTGGGTTTTTGTATTACTGCTGCCTCCTGCTCACCTCCCAGAAGCTATGAAATCAGTATGTATGTATATATCCTGGCATCTGTTTCTCTGTTGCAGGTGTAGTTTGATCCTGCCCAGGTGGACATGCCAAGTGCTTTATCATTAATAACTTCAGAGGGCACACATCAAGGGTCAAAGCAGATCCCCTCAGGAGTGACTTCAGTGGAGCAGAGTGAATTTGTGGAGCTAAGGATCTACTGCCTCCATGGTGCGTTACAAGCTCCTTCTGTACAAGGTGGCACAGGTGAGCTGACTGCTTCTAGTCTGCTGCAAAGCCTTCTGGACTAGGGCAGGTTTTTCTGCTGCATTCCTTGATAACTTTCCATGCATTTTCTTTTTTAAAAAGGAGATTGAAAAATAGAACATTAAACCCCCAATGGTAACAGCACAGTTACTAGTCACAAATGCTGCAGTTTTAGAAGCAACTGCTGTAAGGTGCTTCTGCTGAGAGCATTTGCCAAGCAGAAAAACACAACAGCTAAGAAGCCAGTTAGAAGACAGGCACAGACAACATGGAGCTGAGCCTTATATATCAAAACCCAGCTAAACACCTTAATATCTAATGACATTGATGATTCATGACTAATGGGCAAGTGGGTGGCACCACTCTCCAAAACAGTCACATCAAACACTCAGCTCTTGTAAGGTAGGGGAGGATTGTCTTATTTAAAAACAAAACAAACAAGAAGGNTGTGAAAAAAAAATAGTAAAGGACCTCTCAAGGTCTGAGCTTGCAGCCTCACTGCTCACATAAGGTACCCTAATGAGTGTTTTGATTCTCAAGGACTGTGTATGTGTGGCTGCTGGAGCTTCAGTGTAAACATCTTAACCACACTTGATAAATGCTGCTCCAATTGCTGGTATGTTGTACCCAAACACAAGTGAAACCATGAGGTAAAACATAAAGAGTAAAAATATTCTTAATGGATTTTTAACCCATTGTTAAGAAAAGATTCCTTGGGCTCAGCCAAGCAGACAGCAAGAAGCCCAGGAAGTTTGACTGCTGTGAGGCTGCCAAAGACAAGGGAGTGCTAAAAGAAGCACCTCTCCTTTTGGTTTAGGGCTTGCAAACAAAGGAATAAATTGCTCCCAATTACTGCATTTCATTAATACTTAAAAAAAGTAGCCTTACCCTATAGTTTATAGCTCTTAAACAAAAACAGATTTATGAAGAGCTAACTGCAACACGCAGGCTTTGTTGTCATTCCAGTGGAAAGAAGCTTAGAAAAAGTAAAGAAGGGAAAAGAAAAAATACCACAATGAAAAAGCAAACACTCTTTTCCCCTCTCCCAAAGTCCCATGAGAGTGATGCAAATGGATGCTGGTAATTGTAGATAACTAGATCTGATGAAACGAGTTTTGTCTGTAGCTCAGCAAATGTGTGCTGGGATCAGCTAACTGGCATGCAAGTCATAACACCAATGGCACTACCATTGCTTTTTTCTCACTGTTAGGCAGACCTTGGAGAGTCCTCTGAAAATAACAGTACCAAAGTGCCTTAGAACAGCTAACTCAGAAGTGCTAAAAGCAGGTCCTGTAGCCCCACTCTCCTCTGCATTCTGACCACAGGATCCAGTGCAAATACCTTCCCCTTTCACATAGCACTGCTTAAGAAAAAGTGAAGTGTTTGGGGCAAACAAAACAGGAGTAAGGTCACAACCTGCCTGCTGGTGTCATCTGCACCCAGCCCTCAGTGGTAAATGAGCATTTCCCCACCTGGCCAAGGGGCAGGCTCCTCGCAGTGCTCACTGCCTGCTGCGCATCACAGCGCAGTGGTTTCCAGCTGCAGTACCAGGGAGCATGGAACTGCTTTCGGGCAGCTCCAGGCAACTGAGACCATCCAGTCCATTTGGCAGCAGTTCTCAGCTCTCCTTTCACTGTGTAGTTTCAAGGCCTCACACAACACGTGTATGTGAAGGAAAGTTGGGTTTCAAGGACAAATCCTCTCAACAGCTGAGCAGTAAGATGAGACTGACTCATAGGCATAAAGTCTGCTGTGAAAGACAACTTCCTTTTGAAACGTTTTTCCTCAGTTTTGAGCAGCAAATGGCACAGAGTTATGGGACTACCAAGGTTTCAGTTTGTGTCATTTTATTTCTGTTTCTGTCTTTTCTCCTAAACTCTTTCCTAAGCCATGCCCTTACCCCGATGTTCAGAGTAAGGTGAGAGAGCTATTAAAAACACATAAACAGTGGAATCATCAAGCAGAGTATGTGCAAAATGGCAGATTTTAGAAATATTTCCTTCTCAAATTTCAACTGTTAAATGTGTTTTGGGAGGCAAAGACTCTGCAGCGTTTTTAAACATGAAGAAATCCAAAGGATTACATCAAATCATGTTACAGACACTGACAGATACAGGCTTTCAAGAAAACAGCTGTCATGAAGACTTCAGTGACTGCCTGCAGCCTCCTAAAAACAAAACTTGTGGGGAAAAAAAAAGGAGTACCTTCAATCTATACTTTAGCTTCAGCACAGAGTTGCAGCTCCATGTTTCTTCCTTTTCCTACAAACAAAAGCAGCATGAACCATTCCTATGCCTGCAGTCACCAGCAAGGCCACACCATGGCCTCCAAAAGCCACACCATGGCCTCCAACAAGCACACATCACCTAGCAGCAATCTCACACAGGCTTCCCTAGGACTGTACTTACTGCCATGTGTCCATACTCCTTTTGTTTCACACCAAGGTCTTTGGGATAGCATGTAACCTACCTTCCAAGCACTTGCACTAGTTGAAATGAAGCCTGTGAGCCTGGAAACAGCACCCAGTACCAGCATAGCTGATGAAGTGCTGTTATGTCACTCTTTTGCTGGGGTGCTCATAGGAGCTGGCCCTGCACATCTCCTACAGTACCAGCAGCCTGCCACAGCCACAAGGCTTGTGTTGCTCTGTGTGACAACTGGGGCAAATTATTTACTGAGTTAATTTGCATGCTCAGATGCCATCCACAGTCAGCATCAGGAATGGCTGAGATAAGGCAGAGCTGCTCAAACACAAGGGTCATTGGTAGGAGGCAACAGAAGATACAGGCTTGTAGGGCAGAAGATACACAAGGGCAGCTCTCTGTCAGGGAGGGAAGGAGGCCAGCATGTGGCGTGGATGGGCTGAGCACTCCACAGGATGTTCCTGTGGGCAGCTGGCAAGAGAAGAAACAGTTGTGTCCAGGACATATCTAGAGATGATAGTAGGTCACAGAAAACTACCTAGAAGGAAGCATCACCTCTAAAACAGCTTTTTTTGCTGACCCTCTGATAACATTCATGACCTAAGGTGATTAGCTGTGATCCACTGTTCATTCCTATTGTTGTATGGTGCAGGAAGGAGGACAGAGCTCTCAAAACCATCCTCCAGACCTGGTATCACCCATCCCTGTATCACAACAAGAGGGTTGCCACCTTGCATAGTTCCCATTCATTTAAGTGGTGTAACAGTTGCACAGAAACACAAACACAGCGAGCTGTCTTCAAAAGCAGTTTTCACGGGAAAGACAAAACAGGTCTTGCTTACAGGTCTTAAACCTTTCCTGTTGCCATTGTGCCCAGAGAACCAGTCATTTATTGGGGAGCACATGCCTTTTCTCTCTGCCTCCCCAAGGTCAGCATCCTCAAAGCCTTTCTTCTAGTCCTTCCATCTGGCTACTTGGTGAACTCCAGAGGCATCTGCACTGATGGCGCAGGACTTAGCACTAGATCTGTCATATATGGTTAAGCTGCTGCTGGGCTAAGCTCCCTTTTTTATCCAGAGTGGGATTTTTCTCTTTGAACTTTAGGAATTTATATAGTGTTTTATCCTTTCAAGTATCTCTACAAATTCTTCATAGGATCTACAGCACAGGCAGGGCCTTTTTATGACAGAAAGGCACAGTAGGTTTCCATACTTTGCAGTCACTGCAATATTGCCTACTGCTTTACGAAGCCCCACTAACATTACATTAATTATTTGGAACAGAGCTTCTGGTAAAGAAGTTGTGGTCACTTGTACTGATAGCCAAGCACATCATTTATAAAGTCTGGTTGCCTGCAACAAATCAGGAGGAGTTTTACAGTGCCTTCCTACAGGCTTTCATGTGTTGAAAGAAAACAAACAAACAAAAAAAAAACAAACCCCAAAACCCACCAACACATAAAAGCCATAAATCGTGCAGGAATAATTATCTTTCTGCTAGCTTGTTTTTAAAAGTAAGTTATGTAATATTTGAGTGCAGTTGCAAACAGCAATGATAACGTGGTGCTCCTGGAGTATCAGGAATATGGCATTCCCTGTGGAAATGCAGAACATTACAGTGAGACAAATGAAATACATTCTGCATCAAAACATGAAGGTATTCTACCTATTCTTCTCCCTAAGAAGGATGACTTGCTAATCCTTGGTGCAGAGAAATGTACTAAGTAGCTGCATTTTGAGTGACTAATCTTGTACAACAGTTATTGTTCATCTTTACTGAGCAAAAAAAAAGGGTTTCATGCAGTTGTCCATAACAATTTTGGTCTTAGTGTGACTAGATTAAACAGGGGTCAGGAAGGAAAAACTAGGAAAGTGCTTTTTAAGGTAGACAGATAGAATGTTCATGAGCACTGACTGCCTTTACATCTTCTGTACCCATCTAGAGGAACAGGGACTACATAAGTAATACCTCTAATAGTACAGTATTTGACAGAGTGCATCACCTTTCCCTGTAGAAGGTTATACAGAGCACGGCATGATGCAGCTCAGCTTCCCATGGGCCTGTCTGCAGGCCTGAAACACACAGGGACCTGTTTTCCTCTTTTCAGTGCCAGCACTTCACTGAGAACAAATATAATCCCACCTCAGCAGATTCAGTAATAAAAAGGAATCAGTGTCCTGTCTGTTGGCATAGAGTTTGACCCAGCTACTGCTGACATTGGTCCTCGCCCCACCAAGATCTCCTCAAGCAAGTTCTTTGTGTAAGTAGTCCCTTAAGGTCAAATGAGAACCTCTTTTCCCAAAGGAGCCTTTGCAAAAGGAGTCCTGCTCTGTCATGTTAAGAGGAAAGGAACTAAGCTGGAGCACATACTAGTTTTCATTAACACAGTACAGTCCTCCTCATCTGCTGATCCAAGGTTTTGGTTTTTTTTTTTCCTCTTCCCTTTCTACTGGCTCAGGTTTTGTCTTTCTCCTTTCTTCCTTTCCACACTTCCCTTTTGTATTGTTTTCCTTCTCCTTTCATATACCATTCATCTCCATCCCATTTTCCCCTTTTAACAACCCTCCTCCTTCATCCTGTTTTTCTTTCCCTTTGCCCTCTTCTAGTCCTCTGGAGGACTGCACCTGTGTTTTTCTAACAGTGCCACCAGAAGCAGCTGAATGTAGGTGATAAGGAAACTGATAAAAACTACCCAAGACTTAAGGGCTATGTTCCCCCTTGGCTGCACAAAGGGGAATGGTAGATGTGGACTAAGGGATTAATGGAGTCGAAACTTACAGAATTCCCACGCAGAGGATTTAAACTTCTGTAGTTCCCATTAAGTAGTGCACTCCAACACTAAACTGCTTGTGCTGGTTGCATTTAAGAGGTGGGGAAAATGAGCAGGACCACACACTAAACATGTCTGAAAGACTACAAGAAGAATAAAACTTACCAAAACTGTGTAGAGTCAGCTAGGATACCCAGGGCAGGACAAATGCTTCCATTCCATATGCAGAATGCACCAAGCATGCTGTTACCATTTCCATTCTGGGAGCAAATCCTTGCCTCTCAAACTTAAAAGGAGTTTTTGAATTCTGTTTTGAAATCTGGGCTTTAAGAAACTACCTCAGCATTCCCTTTCTTCAAAACAGTCCTTTTGCCACACTCACTCTGGACACCTTGCCAGGTAAATCAGCCACCACCAAAAAGCCTGGTCCCATCCTTGAAGCCAAAACATACCCCCTAGGGTCTGCTAGCACCTCTAAGATGTGGCTTGCAAAGTTTCTCTAGGCATTGTGATACTCAGAAGCCAATGACCTCAGTACTCAATCTGGGAGTCACACAGACAGCTGCCATGTCTTCAGGTTAAGTATAAAGGGATTACATCAGATCTGGTAAATAAAATTCATTTCCAGGATTTGAGAAGAGATTTTCCTTATCCTGATAATTCCTACTAATCTAACTTAAGAACCCTAAAACATAAAGATGAATCTTTACTTTTATACTGAGAGTATCCAGAGCTTGCTACAGATTTTTGCCAAAAGCCATAGCTCCTTGCTTCACCCTATCAGGTCAAGAAAAAAGCCCATTCACAGACCTTCCAGGATTTTAAGGGAAGCCTGAGGCAATTTCCAGCTGGGCATGGGATGCTTTTCATGCTGCAGTCCACTAGTGCAGTAGTCTCCTCGTTGGACCTGTGTGCCCTGAGACAGCAAGGCCAGGCAATTCTGCAGCATCACAGTTAATAAAATTAGGAAAATGGATTGAAAAGAAAGGGGATTCTGCAACCAAATCCCTCTGCAGACCAGTTCAATTTGCCTGGCTTTTCTGTGTCCTTTCTGTAGAGCTATAAGGAATATTCAGGTCTTCATAGAACTTAAGAGTGTTTAATTACCAATTATTACATGCTCTGCATGCATGTGTTAGCTGACTTTCTGCTTAACATTTACTCACCAGCTAATTACACACAAAGATTTTGGAAGCTGCAGCCTAAAGAGAAAGTTTTGTTACCTTCTGTACTGGTAACTATTTCCATCCAAGTCTTGCTCATACTTCATACTTTCCCACTTGAAAATGTAAATCAAAACAAGAAGTGTGGCAGGCACACATTTCCACTGATCTCAAGCTGTACTAGGAAATGTGTTGGTAGAGTCTGAGCTGGGAGCAAAGCTTCAAGTGGTTTGTAAGGGGATTCACTGCAGCAAAGTGTCTTTTTCCACATTCCCAGCTGTAGTAGCAAGAATGCCTGGATTCAAAAGACTAAATAGCCTCCTTTGTTTATTATATAATCTGCAGAACTGCAAGCAGAGAGCAACAAGGAAAGTACAGATCCTTCCTCTGAGTGCTCTGACATGCTTCCTCCCCAAAAGCGGTCTCTCTGCAGGCCCATCACTTCAGTACCCAGCCTTTTGCTTTGGCAACTTCTGTCAAATGGCAAAGATCCCCATTTCTGATGCCCATACATACAGCTCTCTCCATCTACACATATGTATGTGCTTTGCTGGCTGCCCACATTCAGACCCATCTGTTAGGCTGGCACTCTGCCCACCGAGAAGTTGGTTGGTCCATTTCACTAAAGCGTAACTGTCAAGCCGTGATGGGCCTTGGTGGGCAGCCAAGAGCCCTTCTTTCTCCAGGGAGGCAAGGCTCCCAGCACAACTCAAGTTTGTGTTGCTCACCACATGATCAAGCTCATTGACACGCATGCCAAAGCAAAGAAGATTTCAAAGCAGAAAGAAAAGAGAGCAGGTTGGTGCTTCAGCCTACTTTGTGGTGGTGATTACCCCAGACAAGGCTGCTGTGGCTAAGTACAGGCCAACCATGGCTTAACTTGAACTCTGGCACCCAGCAAATACAACAGTGTGATTGTGAGAAAACCCAACAGATGTAAATAGCCACTAGCCAGGGCAGTGCTGTCAGGGCTGAGGGCATACAAATGGCCTGCAAAAGGCAGCTCCTTTCACAGGGGCACAGCCTTGTGAGCAACTCTATTTGCCCACAAAGCAGAGGTCAGGATCAGAACAGCATGTGTCACACATCTCCAGTTCAGTTCATATCCTTCCAGAAAGTTGGTACTAGTATCTTGCTCACACTTTCACTGCTGATTAAAACTCATTTTGCCTTTTCTCCTTGCACTGTTCCCTCTTTACCACTTAAAAAGTTACAACTGAAAGTAAACCTCAGCCCACCTTTTCAATGGTAATAATTGCATGAGAGAACACATTGTGCTACCTCTCTTTCTATTCAGTCACCAGTGGACTCAGCCACTGGAAGGCTGCAGGACCACTCCAATGGCTCTTCCTCCTGGATGGAGCCAGCTCACCCATCCTGCCCTGGCATCAAGTGTGGCAGAAACACCATCCCACCTCTCTTCCCAAGCCAAGATGGACAGCTCAGCATGGTCTTAGTGTTCAACAGAGCCATTCACCCGTGAGTATGACAAGCAAATTCTGGCACTAAACCAGCAGCTCCTCTGCTGCCCAGAAAGGCCCAAGGGCGAAAACACACTAGGCTTTTATTTAAACCAAAGTGGTCAAACCTCACCATGGAGAAGTTCTACCAGTTACATGAGTCTCAGCTCACACCCACCCTGTGAAAAGCTGATCAGGTGTAGGTTCCAGATGAACTTCTGAGAAGTTGTCAATAGCACTGAAAGATCTCCTTTCCCCTGTTCATTTTCATCACGTTAGAAAAGTCTTATGTTATGATTCTTACATCACAAAACAGTTTATTGAAGTTGCTGTCACATCACATTTTAATTGCTGTTACCTCTTTAGACAAGAAAGCCAAGGCAGAGCTTGTCAGTGCCAAGGGAAAAGAAAATCAAGTATGCTTCTGAAGTCAGAATTTCATTTAAAGCAAAATAAGCAGAGGCACCCAGACCACTACATGAGGAAATTCCACATGAATCTTCTTTTTTTTTTTTTTTTACATCTCCACCCCTGACTCTTCTGACATCTCTTCTAGCTAAGAAGATTTTAAAAAGTCCAAATCATTTGAGATATTGCATAGCTTCTTGGCATCAATCTGGTAGAGGATTTAACTGAAATAAAGCCTTTATTTTTGTACTTGGTACATTATAGGATGGAATTCTGCTAAGTTGTAATCTCTTTTGAACAATTTTAAAAATCTCTGTCTCCCTTCAGAGACTGCTCTGGCTATACAGAGCCTCCTTAGACAAACAGAGCCTCTGTACAATGGAAGATACAGCTCAGGATTTCCGTCACACACAGGTGCATGAACTGCCAGTGGTGCTTCTCACCTTATCACTACAAACACAGTAGATGCAGGAGAAGATGATGTCACACACTTAGTGGTAAAGGTTTGGAACAGCACACAGGAACATCATAAAATAATTATTCCTTAGCAGGAGTTGTGGATATGCCACAGACAGGTAAAGCTGTGATCTCTCTCTCTCTTCACTGTGAGGAAGAAAATACACCAGGGCTGTATTTAAGTCATCATAAATGAGAGAAGGATTTAGCCTCAATCATTTCAGTCTTGGCTGTCTTACATAGCAGGGCAAAACTCTGGCTCTGTTGAAGTCAGTAGCAAAATACTATTGATTTCCAGGGGGCATAGTATCACCTCGTGACTTCATGGTGCTCCAGTTCTATGGTAACTAAACTCAAGTGACATTTTAAGGCTTAGAACTCCATACCCCTAGAGCTGAGATGGGTCTCTCTGGAGACTACCACTTCTACTCTCACATTCTTCATCAGTACACCTAGTCCCAGGTTTGTTGATCTCCACACTAGGACATAAACACCACCAAAACTTCCAAGTTTGTGATGTGGTTTTGCATTTCATCTGAGCTGCTGAGACTCTCAAACTCTCTGTTCCCTGCTTTGATTTCTCCGTATGTGTCATTCTAGATACCCATACACCTAGAAAACACAATAGGTCTACCTGATAGCTTAAGAACAAATAAAACATGTAGAAGTTAACTGGAATCAGTGAGTTAGATCTAAATTGGCACATCTTGCCTCCATGTCTTCCAGTATGTCTTTGTTGAGACAGTTTCACAATTTAAGGCACCACAAGAGGAGAGGTTTTTCTTACAAGACCATTAACATACACAACACACCCCCTGAAAATCAGTGCTAAGGTCTATGGTGATTGCAAACCAGTGACTGGCTACATACACAAGGTGTACAAATGTACAGATCAGTAACCTTCTCCTACATACTCCAAATGAAACCCTCACATGTTTTTTTTCCCCTTGTAATGAAGCAGGAGAGGCAGCCATTGCATGACACTCTTCTAGGCCACTCCAACTGCTCCCTCACACAACTGACACCCCACCCCCACCCCCCAGCACCCCTCCCTATTTTCAGCAAAAGCGTCATCCTTGTGCTGTTTAAGCGGACAGGATTTCCAGCATTTGCTCACACATGATTATAAATCAAGGAACTTTCATGCTCTGCTAGTTCCAGAAGATGGTGTTATTAATGATCGCTGTTCTAGGAAGTTCAGACTAAGTGTCTAAAGTGAAGGCATCTCTGATGTAAGGCTTTGTTTTGTTTCTGAAAAGAGCTGAGTGAGCAGCCTTCAACCTCACTGCTTAACATATTCCTGAGGCTACCATCTCCTAGAAATTTCAATTATTTCCATTAGCTTAGCAATAACATCAGCTTCCTCTGGTATCAGAAACAACACTGTCACTGCACAGCAACACTCGTGAGTCACTTGGCACAGACAAACGTTGAAGTCTATGAAGATGCAACGCTGATCTTACTCCTCTACTCATTATCCACTTTCAGAAGTCTGAAAAAGCTAGTGCAAATCTACAACTCGGGAAGTGACAACGTAGTATTATGTCACACTACTCTTGGATTTGAAACAATGCAAGAAATGAATATGTATGACCTGGCAGACTCATTTGCTCAGCAGGATAATACGCTGTGCTTTTCCCACCTTATCCTAACCAGCAACCTTCCATTTCAACAGACATGGGACCAACTCTGCAAAGACAAGACATCCCAGAGTCAGAGGAGTGATTAAGAGAGATTCTTGCCTGCTAGTCACTCTCCTAGGTGCACACTGAATGCAATACACCTCGTGCGTGAATGCCACATAATCCCAAAGTTAAAGATAAGAGGTCTGACTCATCACTCCATTGCACCAGTTTGTGCCTGCGGGGCTCCATGTTCTTCCATGGTGACTCAGTCCCTAGACTCCCCTCTCTCCAGGAAAAACATGACAAGTCATGCAGTACATGTCAGACTTCCCCATCAACTATAATCCCCATTTACAGGGCAAAACTAATTGGAATGTAACATTCCATACCACTTGCATTCACTGCTATGCCTAGAGATAGCAACATATAAAATGAATATAAAAAGCAGCAGTTTAAAGCACAGCCATTGGAATTAACCCTGTGACACCTGGCAGCACACTGAAGGAGCCTCGTTTAAGAAAACAGTCCTTGCCAAAGGTTAATAGTGTGGACATGTGCACAGTAAGATTAACAGCACAGAATTAAGGAGAAGGAGATTAGTCAGTGGAACAAAAAGTTTCTCCAAAACAGTTCTCATTCCAAGACTGCTGCCTTCGCTTTACTAATCCAAAGCTGCTGAAACAGAAGAAACTTCCTGGACAACTGTAGGACAGGCATTGACTGTTCCTTCTGAAAGGACATGCTGTGTTTATGACTGCTATCTTTGGCTTTCAGCTATACAAATACAAAACACCACGAGGCCGATTTTCTTCTCACAGTTTCATGTCAGTATATATCCACTGATTTCAGTGCAATTATCTATCTGATTATTTGCCTGGCATGGAAGTGAGATAGATCAGTGTTGACTCTTACAGGCAATTCTGAATAGACTTACGCTGGGCAGAATGGATAGGAGCAGATATCTATGCTAGAGTCTCTGGTAGCATACAGCTCTACAAATCATGGAAATCATTAGTAAAAGACTAAGCCTTCAAAAGTCACACATACAAAAAGAGACCTGTCCTTCACCTTCCTCTAAACCTTAACAGATTGCTATCCAGCAGCTTACCATCAAAGTGCTTTGTGCTTTCTTATGGTTTTGAGTTGTGGGATAGGCAGGTTACCCTAGCAGGCAGAGATGACGGCCACACGTTTTGTTTTCACAACTGGATGCTGAGGTACTTCCTAGAGAGCTGAATCTACCATGACTGAGCCTGCAGAGTTTTATCTGTCCTGGGAATCAGCACACACAACCAGTAACAAAGCAGTAACGCACTGAAAACTGCCTGTGAACAGGACTGCAGCCTGCTGGGGAGCTGCAGATGCCGAGTAGTACACACATGAATCATCCACTTGCCTGTGATCACAGGGTGCACATGTATGTAATTCTGTATTTACTACTACCACTGCAAGGCTGTAACAGCTCGTTCTCATTACAGCTACATCTCTCACCGTGTGGTCAAGTCAGGAGCTGGTATTTGATCTGTGACTTTTGACAGGAAGGATTTATTCTTAGGCATTTAGTTCTTTAACTTTATCTTGTGATAAAGAACAAATAAAATCCACATAAACCCACCAAAAAATGTCAAGTACATTACATACTGACTTAATAAACACAGGAACTCGAGTGGCGACTGCAACAGGAGGGCGAAGCCCAAAAATGTGTCAGTAGGATCCTTCTCTTTGAAAATCACTATGAAGACATAGACTTAAAATAGACATGGCATTGGACTTTATCTCATGCTCACCCTTTGACAACCAGAAAGCAGCACGACTTAAATATCTAGCACTCATAAGTGAATGGGTGTCCAGCCATCTACGTGTTCGTAAGTGGCATCCAGGTCAAAGTTAGGAAACAGCTCCATAGCTACCACAGAATCAGTGCCTTTACATGATCATCAAACTATTTCTAAGTCCCAACAACAAGGAGAGGAGCAGAGGGGCAGCATTCAGAAGCGAACAGTAAGTTACAAAAGTTTGAAGACAACACCATATGTTGGAAGTCTACACGCACCAAGTTCGTGATACTGCTTCTTACTTGGTGAACCATCTGCTGGGTCACCGGAAACTATGAGAAATAATCAGGCAACACTGATTCCTCAACGATGTACTACTCAAAACATCACCCATGCTGAGAAGGGGATCCAGTGAAGAAGTCCCAGCTTCTGCTGACCACCAGCAGAGTCACCATCAATACTTTAGGTAGCATCTGCTTTGAGCAGGGGAGTGTAGTACAAACTGGTTGGCTGTCAGGACACATTTTCACCAGCACCTACCAAAGTTTGCTAGCAAGTCAATGAATCCAAAGGCAAAGGCAGTGCTGTTGCGTGATGGGGTGCTGCCCTTTCACTCCTTTTATCCCTCAGCCAGCCTTAAGACGTGACAGCAGGGTCAACCGAGATGCGTTGAAAGACCCAAGGACCCACTGCACAGAGCGGCTGGGTGGGTCACCGGGAGCCAGCCCGGCCGCGCACATGCCCGTGCACACTCCGCACACCTGCCAGGGTCGGGAGCGCCTTAGCGGGAGCGCGGTACGACCCCACCGGGGACACCCCGTCGAAGGGTGGGAAAGGCGGGGGGAAAGCCCGCCCCAGTTGTCGACCCGGGCCCCCCGCGCCTTCCCCACCCTCCGAAGCCGCCCCCC
Organism: Semnornis frantzii; assembly: GCA_013399775.1. Taxonomy (NCBI): domain Eukaryota; kingdom Metazoa; phylum Chordata; class Aves; order Piciformes; family Ramphastidae; genus Semnornis; species Semnornis frantzii. Next base: position 310,351 of record VWYK01077679.1, read on the forward strand.
AACCCTCGGCAGTGGCTCCCCGCAGCAGTTAAGGGGGGAAACTCCGGTCGCCCCCCGCCCGTTGCCGCTCACAGGTGAACGGCAACAGGCAGCATCCCCTGCCCTACACCAGGCACCCACTGCCCCGGACAG
>VWYK01077679.1:311981-333464 GCA_013399775.1 Semnornis frantzii
TTTTTTCTTTTTTTTTTCCATTAGAAATGCAATGCACAGTCTTTGAAGCAACACAATTTGGAAGCTGGGTGGGGTTTTTCTCTGTTCAGCTCTCATGGATTTTGCCACGTGCTTGTGAAAGCAATTAACATTATGTATAATTTAACTACAATACCTCACCTTGAGCTTGGATAGCACTTAAGGGTTCAGATCCCACTCAGCAGATGGTTTCAGGAGGGCTGAAGGCTTTTGGGGTCCTCTGTCAGGGCTGATGCTTTCACTAGTCTGAAAACAACCTGAGAAGACCACAGCTCTGATTGGAAAAAAAGCAGAAAAGTGAAAAGGGGGAGATTTGATCGTGGTGGAGGCTCAGGTATGCCCTGTTAGATAGCTATGGTGCCAGGCTAGCTGCATGCAAATAATTCAAAACCTAACAATCCTCATTAAAAAATCAGTTTAAGGGGTTGAGCACAGCAGAAAGGCATTGTACAGATGACTGAATTCTCACACCAATGCCCTCTTGCACCATTTTGCAGTTACTGGCCACCTCATGCTGGTGAAGTATCATGAAAGAGAAGCGAGAAGAGGACAGGATTGTGGTGCAGGCACAGCAGACACCACAGAGAGTGGCCTGATGGTAGCCTCTGTCTTGGTCAGATGCACAGAGCACATGGGAGGGATGGGATGTGTAAGAGCAGACGAAAGAACCCAAGCAAGGTGTGAGATTGTGGAGGACATGGAGGTGGAAATGGAAGCTTGACATAAGGTTCAGTAGGTGATGGACACCCCTTGGGGAAGTCTGTGTGTCTCCAGATGACATCAGTTACGGAAGCCGATTGTTATTACCAGGGTATAGTAGAAAAACAAGGGGGGGAGGCAGCGTCACAGAGGGTGAAACGAGCGAGCATGCAGCAAGAGATTCTGTCACTGCAGTGATGGAGTGAGGGAAGATAAACAGCAACGTTTAAGTGACAGTAACAGCACTGAAAGAGGATAGTGACATAAAGAAGATCAGACCACAGGAGAACCTGTCCTTAAAATCTATTTCCAGCTCACAAAAGAATATACACCAGGAGATGATGTTCAGTAGGGATCCAGTTAAGATGCTAAAAGGGCTGAGATGTGTCTAGTTCTCCAGGCTGCTAACCAGGAGGGCTGCTATAAATTACAGCTTCTGAGGCTTTGACAAGGAGCATTGCCTCATTTCTTGAAATTATGGACTAAATTCATCACTGTTAGAATACAGCACTCAATTCTTTGCACTTACAGGCAGTTTCACCACAATAAACCATCATCTTTCATTTTCTAGAACATGCCCTTCCAAGGCTAAGTGATCAAAGGACTCATCACTCTGTGGGTCACAGATCTGGCTCTGATGGTCGTTGCAGGGCAGGAGAAGTAATGTTTTCCAAGGGACTGAGACTAGAGATAGCAGGCTGCTTTTCAACAAGCTATTGTCACATAGGAGACAGAATTCCATAGAAGTGTGCTTGATTCCTGGCAGATCAACACAGGAGCAGGGTATCTGGGCTTTATTCTACTTTTGGTGTTCTTAGCAGTCTTGGGACAGACAAATGTGCCCACCAGAGAGAACCACTGCCACATCAGGAAGCTTATTTTACTTAGGGTATACCACACAGCAGTATATGCTAAGTGAAGTTTTCCTCAAATGTCCAATTTGCAGGAAAATTGTGCATTTGCTGGGTTTGCTTGAACTGGGTGAACACTAAATGAAAATCAAACCAAAAATGGAAGCCACTGCTAAATGAAAATTCTGCCTTTTGGCCAGTCTTACGGAGATGCTGATGGTACAAATTCAAATTCAGGGTTGTTACAGGGCAGCCTGAGCGTTGCCTGCAACTGTGAGATATATTTCAGACATCTGTTCTGTGTAGGAGAGGCAACAGCCTGTGCCCTCAGAGCAGACTTCTTTCTGCACTTGGACACCTGAAAACTCCTGTCTTCTCGTTAATCCTTGTACCCACAAAGCAACACACTGCATTTGCTGATCCTTTATATGTATCTTGGGGAGCAGCTCCTCCAGAGGCTGCCTCTTCGTGCCCTTTTGTCGTGAATGCATTTGGATTATCTCACAAGATGGAAAATACTTTGAAGTTTGTTAGCTTCACCTGGGCCTGTCATCAACACTAGTCAAATGCAAAAATTAATCAGATTAAATGTTCACTCCAGCTAGGCACAAGGTCAAGCTCCTGATTACAAGGCTGGAAAAGGAGAGTAACCAGGAGTCATTTAAACTTAAAATGTAATTCTAGGGTGAACTTAACTACAAGCTCTTCCTTAGCAGCCCTATTATCTCCCACCTTGAGTTTTTAAGATGTCTCATCCATAAATAAACAGGAGTCTAATTTGCACCTACACTATGTGGCATGTCTTGCTCCCTTCCAGCACAAGGCAAGCATCTCAGGTGTTGCCAGCTATGGTTTTGTTTCAAGTTCAAAGTAGTTGCTGCCCTCCTGACCCTAGTTTCTGTCACACCTTCTAATGCATGTGGTCCTATCACACACTGAGCAGTTCTTTCCAGTCAGCAGTTCACAGATCAGTTTATAAACCCTTTACTGGCTTTCCTACCTTTTACATTTAATAACATTTAAAACTGTGAGCTCTGTAAGATACCCCTCAAATTTTCCATACACAGCTAATCTGGGGTAACATAAACATCTCTTTAACAATGAAGATGACAGACATGATAGACATATTTTGACCAAGCAGCCCTCACATCGATTGGTGTCAGCTTCTGGGATTCCTAATTTGACAATTCCCCTCCTATTATTGAAGAATGAGGGAAGATCATGCCTCCTACATAGAAGAGAGTGTGAGGAGAGCAGGAATCACACTAGACAGTGCTGATCTTAATGTCATCGTTAACTAATTGCTCTCTAGTTCATCTATCACTGTGCCAACTCAGCATCATTCTGAATGATTAAGTGCCTGTGAAATCAAACAATAAACTGAATTTGTTCCATCTGGCTACATTATCCAAACTGGACTTTTGGATACATCATCATTACTATGATCTCTAACTTGTCAGAAGTGCTCAGATACAGATATAAACAATAAAAATACCAGTTCTGTATGTTAGTGGTTTCCTTGATTTATTATAAAACAGAGAATAAAGTTCATTATTTGCTCTGGAAATAATGCAGTGCTTAAGACTGAGAGGTCACAGAAAGAAACAGGGTTTCTGCTATATAAAAATCAAATATTTTAGTGAGTAATGTGCTAGCAGAGAACTACAAAACCCTTTGTACACTGCGTTGTAGGATTTTTTTCATCAAGAGTTTTATTTATTCACTCCTTAGAAGAAGGAAATTATGTTGACTGTTTAAGAACCAGACTACATGTGTAACTCAGGGCTTTCTTAATGACCTGGAAGTTAAAATTGTGAGTGGATTAGTAGCTTTGTGGTAGTTGCCTGAGTTTTATTCACAATATGATGGCAGACCCAGAGAGGTCATGCTGTACCAGAAACACATTGCAACACATTTATTTACTTGGAGAATGAGGGATTATTCACATCTGACACTTCAAAAGCATCTTCTGAAAGTGTCTCTTACTCTGCTACATAAAGGAGTTTAAAACCTTTTCAGTGGCAGGTGTTCCCAGCCATTTCTCACAACTAGTGGAGCCAGGAGATGTCTGCCTTCCCGTGCTGCCATTGTGCATCCGCTCTACAGCTGAGCTCCGGTGGGCTCCCACCCTCACCCTATGAGTCCTGCCTGTCTACCAGACAAAATGTGTTGGAGGGAACCTGAGAGGAGCACAACTGCTTTAGAGAGAAAGATGGACAAGTGCCTACGTTGGGAGGCTGTGAGGAAGCAGAGTGATTTTTCACCAGACACTTCTTTCAAGCAGCCATGTCTCAAGCTGGCTGAGGGGATGAAACTGAAGGTCGCCAGTTACAACAGTAAAAGATTTCATTCCCTTTTAATTTTTTTAATAACAATGCACTCTAGCAGTGGCAGTCATCTTTTGAGAGAGTGAAAACATTGTGCTGCACAATTATTGTCAGCTGATGTATGCAAGCTTATGACTGTTGTCTGCATTGATGTAGGGAATGGTGTATTATTGTGCTGTTGTGCTCTACATCTTGTAGATGCAATGGCTTTAACTTTAAAGAGTTTGGAAGCTGATCTTGTAATGATACTTTGCAGCAATACAGGGCTTTACAAAGACTTAAATTTCATTAGCACATTGCTGATGTCTGTGCCAAACAGCCAAGCAGTATGCAGTGTTTTAAAATGGAGAGTGAAGTTAAACACTTGTACCATCAAGACCTCTGCACATACCGAGGGGAGTCAGTGGGTCATCTCTGGAGATAATGTGATGCTGCTGCAACAAAGTGAGCTTGAGACTTGGCAACCTGGTTTCACTTCCTAACCCAGCCTGAGCTGAGCTGAGTGTTGCCCTTGGCACAACTATTTCCTTTCTGCTCCTCTACCTGCAAAAGGAAAGGCTGCATCCCTGATAAATGCTTTAAGATCTACAAAAGAATAAAGGGGATGTATCCTTATGGTAACTAGTTGTATCCATCCCCACCACCTTAAGCAGTTACAAGGTGAGATTTTTATGGGAGCAGACGCTTGAAACAATGATGGTCCACACTTCAAACACGGGCACATGCAGGAGGTGAATATGGAGCTGGACAATCCTGAGAGGATAAGATATCCATGAATTAATCTACTGTTGGTTCTAAAGAAGCCAAAGCTGCTTTGTCATTGTCACTTGTGTACATGCTACATTGTGTGACAGGGAGCTGGTGTGTGACTGCACAGCCTCCCTTCTGTCCTTGTGACTGCAAGGAGCTCTGGCAACACTGAAATATCTGACTGCATTGCCAGGCTCACCTTGTAAAGTAAATAACACTGGGATCACACAAAAGCGACTAGAGAAAGGGATAGAGGGACAAAGGGTGCCTGAACAGAAAGGATGCAGAAAGGCACAAAGTGAGTCACAAGGGACAAATTGTAATGACAAATTTGAAAGGATGTCAGAAACAGGGGGAGGCTGAAGAAAGGTCTGCTGCTTAGTGGGGAACAAGAAGAAAAGCAGATGACACCAGGATTGACATATTAAATGGGTTTAAGTCACAAGCAAGGTGCTGATACCCAGAAACTTACCGTGCTTTATTTTAACAAGTGTGTAGAAAAGTCCAAAATCGAGGACAGAATACACTTCCAGTGCATGAGTTTAAGAACTGTAGATACACTTAAATCAGCCAGATCTGCTGAGCTTTATGCTGGCACATTTAAAACATTGGAGCAGTCTTAGAAGCACTAACAATTGTCATTGACTGCTGCTAGAAGAAAAATCCCAGTGGATAAGCATAATACCTGTCATTAAACAGGAGAAAATGAAGAAAATGGAGACTTTCAGGGGTGTCAGGCTAGGTTTGCCACTAAGAAACATTTACAAACAAATACAGTATGTTCCCAAACATGTAGAATACAGTCAGGCAACAAAGACTTTTGAAGAGAAAATCCTGTTAAATAGATCTAATCTCTTCTTTAGGACACACAGCCTAGTGCCATAGGCACCTACTCCTGTTGCTGCTGGTGGCACCATGCCTCTGGGAGGCACGCAGGAGGCTCCTTGCTTTCCCCTTCTGTTGTGGAAACTGCACCCATGAAATGCCTCACGTCTGCTGAAGTCCATCCCTTTCTGTGGGTTCTGGATTTACTGGGCATATTCTACAAAGGTCCTGCATAGAGGTGAATCCTCCCCTACCCTGTGGCTGTGTCTAGGGGAATGTGGTCAGCTGGAGCCCTGCTGCTGTGTTGTTAGGATAGGGTAATTTGCTGTCTATGTAGATAAGGCAGATGCCCAGCAGTTGAATATAGGCTACACAAAACAAATTGAAGGATACAGTCCATAAGCTGTTTGCACTGGGTGTCTCCAACCTAGCTGGTAAGTATTAGATGTGAATAAGGCTCTTTAAAAGCTTTTGATGTAGTCCTACATGATGCTGTTATGTGTTGAACTGTGAAAAACCCAATGAGGCCAGGCTAAAATCACTCTGCAGTCTGGCAGGTGCATAAGAGTTTTAAATACCACTTGTCCAGAGTAATTATCAATGATTCACTGTCAAACCAGGGGAACATTGTAAGAGAGGTCCCACAAGGGTCTGTCTGGGGTCAGTTTTACTCAATGCTTTCATTAATGACTTGGATGAGAGTAATGATTTGCATAGAGAGTAAAATCTGTGGATGACATCAAGATGGAAGGGTTAGCAAACAGGATTAGACTTTAAAACAATCTTGCTAGGCTGGTGAAATGCTCTGAAATCAATAGGATCAAATTCAATGAAGAATGCAAAGGACTCCTCTTAGAGGGGAGAAGTTGAAAGCAGAGGTGAGACTTGGAGAACAGATGGCTAGGCAGAGGTCCTGGGGGCAAGGCTCAGGGTCCTACCATCAGTCATGAACTGAAGAAGAGTCAAACACTATAATGCTGCTGAAAAACATTCACCCCACGATGGCTTTCCTGCCCCATAAGCTGAACAAAGGGAATTCTGGTGAACATAAAGATAGTGACTCTGCACTACTCAGCACTAATTACTAGGCTTATGTTCCCAGTTTGGAATATTATAAGAAAAAAATTAATCCAGATTGACTTGAAAAAGAGGAAAAGGATTGATGAATTTTATTTAATCTAGAAAAGAAATAGAAACTGAGTGATGACCTGGTAGCATTCTCCACCTGTGTAAAAACTCAGAAAATAGAGTCTTCTCCATGCCATCAAAATGTAAGATGAGAATTGATTTGCAGCAAGAGAGATAGATGTTAGGTCATCACTTTCTTGGTGTATCTCAGCATTTGAAGAGGTTTCTTAAAGAATTCCCATTGTTCCACTTTCAGAAGAAGACAGACAGACTTCTTTCAGGAATGTGATACATAGAGTTGATTGTCAAAGGGACAGGACCTTTATGTTCCTTCCAACCTTATGTATCCATGACTTTTGTCTAGCAGCTTAAATCAAAAGAGATAGCACAATTCTTAATAATGCAACTCTGCAATCCACTATTGAAGTGTGTAGTCAATACCAGTCAATTTATCCTGAGCTCTTCCAAGATAGTGGTGTACAGAACCAGTTGATTACCACAGGGTTTTATTAGGGAGGCTCACTCTTAACGATCTTCACAAATCATAGAATGCACTGGGCTGGAAGGGACTTGTAGAGGTCCTCTAGTCCAACCCCTCTCTGGAACATCCCCAACTAGGTCAGGTTGCTCATAACCCCATCAAGCCTGACCTTGAATGTCTCCAGCAATGGGGCCTCCACCACCTCCCTGAACAACCTTGTGCTGGTTTGAGCTAATTGGAATATTTTTAATAGAGAAAAAAATTATACTGTAGGCTGTGAAGGTAAAACCATGGTGATGTCTACTTCACTCAGAGGCTTGCTGTGATGTTTAGGTATAAGAAAACCAAAACAAAAAGATAAGAGTCTCTCGAGCTGGCAGTCTGGGTCACGAGGGACTTGCTTGCTGCTTGGGTCTTGGGCTAGCAGCTCTGGCTTCTCCTCTCTGTTGAATAACTTCACTAACCACTTTTCTTCTAATCCTCCCCAGCCGATCCTCCTTGCGTGTAAGCCAAACCTTGGGGTAAGGTATGGGGGTGGGGAGAAGGTGGAAGGGTGGTTGGGAGCCCCTCCTGGGGTCTCTGATTTCTGGGAGGGGAGTTGTGTTTCTGTATTACCTTAAACTTGTATATTTCTGTAAATATTCCTGTCTATACTGTATATATTTGCTTGTATATTGTGCTAAGCTGTAAATAGAGCTTCATCTCTTAACTTCCAGCTCTGGCTGAGATCTAGTCTGGGTCATTTTAAAGTGTGGGGGGGCAGGGAACTCCCAAACCGTCACAAACCTGTTCCAGTGTTCCACCACCTTCATAGTAAAGAAACTTCTTCCTAATGTCCAATCTAAATCTACCCTGCTCTACACTTGCCTCCTGTTCTAGTTCTACATGCCCTTGTAAATGTCTTCATACAATTTTGTTAGCTTTACTCAGGCAAAAAGAAGCTTCTCAAGTCTGCATAAAGTTGAGGACTGGGCTTGCTTATGCCGACTGGTGGGCACAGTGCAGAAACATTTAGCACCTTGGTGATACATGTCATTGGCTTTTTATCACTGGTATTTGTGGACTGAGTCCATCTAAAACTAAATCTTGATCCAATTCCATGTGTGATAGAAACAAAAAGTTGCTTTTGCACTCGTGCAGCTCATGCTGGCTGCTGCTGTGCAGAACACCCAGCTGGGTGTGAGAAGGGCAAGCTGTGTGGGAAGCTCACCCCAGTCTGCATGGCTCTGCTGGCTGCAGGGCTTGCTCAGGTTGCCACAGCTGAAGATCTGGCCTGCAGTGTCTCTAGAGTACTGTTTTGCAGCTCTGATAATAGCATCAGGATGGGACTGAATTTATTTTTGCCATGTACTCTCTGTTCTAGCATTCTGCCTCCTTCTATTCCCAGAATACTTGACTTCAGAGTAGAAGAAATACTGTAAAAGCAAGCAAGTGGCAGTGAGATGCTGCTCATTCATTCACTGGTAGATTTCTCATTTTTCTATCACCACCTGTTTGGTCTTGGAGACCAGATCAGTGTACCAAGAGACCTCTGCAGACATATGGGATTTCCAATTGGCTATGCAGGGTATTGGGCTAGGGTCAAGTCCAGAGGATCTGCACTGTCAGGTCTTCATGAAACCTTGTTATTTTTTACCCTTTCTTCTCTCCTAAGGAAGTTTCAGATGGGAGAGAGCTGGGAAGCTGGTCTGAGCATAAGTACAGGAAATGAGAAGGGCTTTAATTTAGAGACAGAAACTGAGAGCTGCAAAATCAATTTTCCTTTGAGGTAGTCTGGGTCATGGCTAGGTGCCTGGCTGAAGGGTCATTCTAGGGTTAGGCTTAGGGTTTTAGGTCCCTGGTTCAGGTAGACAAAAGCACAGAGCTACCTACTGCTGTGGGGCAAGTGAGGCAGGGGCTGGGACAGTTTGGGTTAGAGTAAGGGAAGAGGAGGAGCAGAATGATAGCTGAGGTGGGGCTGGCAGGCAGTCACTAAAGGAAGCTGAGGGCTACAAAAAGAGTTTTATGCTGAGGAATTTATTGTCTAGGGCACAACTAATTCTAACTCTAACACTAGAGTGTTCTGGGAGGGCTAGGGCTGGTCTTTGGGATAGGTTGTGTAGCAGAACCCAGCTTCTTTGGACAAAGCTGAGCAGAAAGAAGTAGTTGCATGAGGGTGGATGGAAAGAGCCCAGACCTCAAGCCTGAGTTTCTCCTAGCCTCGGGGAGTGGGTTTGGTTAAGGTGGTTGTGGGGGCTCTGCAAAGGGGGAATGACCATCCTCTTTCTGCAGTTAACTGCACAGCTTACTCAGAATCCTGCACAAACTTGGGCTTTGCCCTGCACCCTTTCTCTAACCCTGACAACAGAGGCTGGCAGAAAGAGATGTGTGGCCATGAGGAAAAAATACAGACAAGACCCTTTTGGAGCCCAGATCTCATCTTAGCTCCTTCCCATGTCTCTCTTGATATCCTCCCAAAAAGTCTCCACCGCAATCCACACTGCAGCCTGGGGATGGTACTTTGGTGCTACATTCAATCCTGCCTCTACCTCTTCAGTCTTCTACTTCCCTTCTTCATCCTGACCATCTTGCTTACTGCAGTCTCAAAACTCTGGCTAAGTATAGGTGGTAAATGATGCTGTAGACCTACTTACCCAACATTTTGAGCAACCCTTGCATCCATTGCATTCCTATAGTACTTAAAAGAAAAATCATCTGAACTTCAACTCTGAAACTGTAAAAGAAAGAAAACAGCAGGAAGACATCAGAATCTAGGATCAAGATCCATTTGGCTTTGGAGAGCAGTTGGCTCAGTGACTGAACAAAGTGGATTTAATTTTATGAAGTGACTGCTTTTGATGGAGACAGAACTGTTCACCAGGGGAAAGACTGGAGAGTTATATTTGCTCTGAGATGTGGTTAGAGTATTCCCCATTCAATGCTAGTGCCAGGTGTGTGATGCAGGTAGAGAGTGGAACTAAGGCTCTCTTTCCTCTACCAAATTGCATTAAGATTACACCAGAACAGAGTGAGTGCCACAAGGATGCATTCAGTATCTCACAAAGCTAAGGTCAGCTGCAGTGCACAGCATTTTATATTTCCTCTTGTGAAAACAAAGACAGGTACAGAAAAATAGAGCTGGAGGAGCTAGGTATGGCTAATGCCTGGCAGCAGAAGGAACAAGCATGGGAGTTAACACCTAATCACACAGGAGCTCGTGTTACTGTCCCAGCCAGTATCTCCCTCTGCCCTCTACAGCTCTGCCTGAGAGCAGGGGTCCCAGCCTCTCCGGGGTTATGCTGTGTGCCATCAAGTGCATGCCTTAGATGGCTACAGGAGAGAACCAATCTCTGGGCTCATCTCAAAGAGCAACTTTGTCATGCATGATACTGTTGACTCCAGTCATAACGCTCAGACAAGAAGAGACTCCATCATCTGGCTGCACACAGAAGCAAAGTAATAAGATTGCTTCACTTCCCTGATTTATAGAGGAAAAGGAAGAGCTCTGATTTATTAAAACAAAATAAGTATTTGCCCAACATAAAGAACTGTAGAACTTCACTCAGACAAACATTTCTCAAGCTACAGGAAGACAAAGAAGTAGGAAGAGGCTATGAATCAAATAAATTATTTTTTATCTCTCTTCTCTAGCTGTATCTGTGCCTTCCATCTGCAAGACTCTCTTCCCTGTTCAGCTATTCAGTTTGCAGAACAGAAACATCTGAAAAGCTGAACTGAAGGATGTTGGACTTCTGTTTCAAAAATGCCTGTAACATCCCCATTTTAAAATTACCAAACAACTTGTTCAAATGCTTAGTATACAGTGCATTTATTTTGTCCAACTCTGTACCAAAGCCCATGACAAATTATGGTGAAGATCATTCTTTTCCTCCTTCTGTAGGGAAGAATTTTCCCCAAAGGCAAATTTTGCATCAAATTATAATTTAGGCCAGAAAGTTGTGTGACATTCAACTGTCAGTCATAGACTACTTTGCTGAAAACTGAACAGAAGCAACAAACAACAAAATAAAGTCAAATAATAATCATGCTTTAAGGAATTGGTGACAACAAATCAAATTGGATGGCAGCAGAGCAGAATTAGAAGTAAATGCACAAAATCATAGAGTCACAGAATCACAGAATGTCAGGGGCTGGAAGGGACCTCATCTGATCCAGCCCCCTGCCAGAGCAGCATCACCCAGAGCAGATCACACTGGAACACATCCAGAATGTTCTTCAGTATCTCCAGAGAGGGAGACACCACAGCCTCCCTGGGCAGCTGATTCCAGTGCTCTGTTACCCTCACAGTGAAAAAAATCTTCCTCAGGTTCACATGGAACCTCCTATGCCTCAGTTTCCACCCATTGCCCCTTGTCCTGTCACTGGGTATCACTGAGAAGAGGCTGGCTCCAGCCTCCTGGCACTCACCCCTTACATATTTATAAAGATGAATGAGGTCATCCCTTAGTCTCCTCCTCTCCCAGCTAAAGAGCCCCAGCTCCCTCAGGCTCTCCTCAGAAGGAAGATCTTCAGCTTCCTTAATCATTTTTGTGGTTCTGCACTGGACTCCCTCAAGCAGTTCCCTGTCCTTCTTGAGCTGGGGGGCCCAGAACTGGACACAATATTCCAGATGAGACTTCACTAGGGCAGAGCAGAAGGGAAGGAGAACCTCCCTCAACTTACTAACCACAGCCCTTCTAATACATCCCAGAATGGCACTGGCCTTCCTGGCCATCAGAGCACACTGCTGGCTCATGGCCATCCTTCCACCCACCAGGACTCCCAAGTCCTTCTCCCCTTCACTGCTCTCCAGCAGGTCAGTCCCCACCCTATAGTGATCCCTGGGATTGTTCTTTCTCAGGTGCATGACTCTACACTTGCCCCTGTTGAACTTCATTAAATTTCTCCCTGCCCAACTCTCAGCCTGTCTAAGTCTCTCTGAATGGCAGCACAGCTGTCCAGTGTGGCAGCCACTCCACCCAGCTTGCTGTCATCAGCAAACTTGCTGACAGTGCACTCCATGCCCTCATTCAGGTCATTAATGAATACATTGAGTGATGCTGGTCCCAGTATGACCCCTGAGGGACACCACTAGTTACAGGCCTCCAGCTAGACTCTATCCCATTGACCACAACTCTGACTTCTTTCCAAGTTCCCAATCCACCTCACTACTCCATCATCCAGACCACACCTCCTCAGTTTAGCTATGAGGATGCTGTGGGAGATGGTGTTGAATGCTTTACTGAAATCAAGGAGAAGTTTCTTCCTTGACGACAGTGCTTGGATACTTTCTTCTAGGCAGAGAGAAGATCCAAGACTGATCTGAGAGAATCCTTCTGTACTCTTCTCACACTCTTCTTTTTATGTTTTTTACAGGTCAACAGATCTGCTTCCACTCCCTTCCTTTCCTCTCAAATGATATTTTTCTCTTCAGTGAAATCACACTTGGAATTTTGGACTTTCACAATCCCCCAGTGAATCCCCCTCAAAGTCTGACACATTGAAACTCTTCACTCACTGCCATCTTTCAACTTTCCCTTGCTAGATTACCCAGTTTTCCAAGTCCTGTGTTCCAAGACTCCTCTATTCTTTCTTTGTTACTCTTGTCAAGTTCGCTAGTGGGAAAGCAGGGATAAATCTACATGGCTAGATTGCTTCCAGAGCCAGCTTCCCTCCAGAGCAACACTAACAGTGCTGGGGCCAAGCAAACAAAGTCTGCTAGAGAGCAGCACTGCCAGCTGCTGCAGGGCTTTTTGGCTCTGCTGGAGGCCCATGCAAGGATGATTATCCATGTTCTAGAGCTGATCTGGCTTCATTTATTTGCCCTGTTATGTGAGCTAATACAGAGAAAAAAAGGAAAAAGGAGCTGTTGGCTGGGCAGCTGAGATGGCACCTGCAGTGCAGGTTAGATTTGGAAGTAGCAGCACTACCTCTAGTGCCATCAGCCACAGACACAGGACTTGGTTTCTTCCCTTTTCTGAAGAGCTGGCAGTGTATTTGTAGGTGTCAAATGTTTACATATAGCACCAACAGTGTCTAGAGTGTTAAAGGTGTGTGCCATCCATGCTGCTGAGGTGATAATCATTTAGTCATCTGCAGCACTGAGACCACTTACAGGAAAATCTTCCCTGTGTTTGGCTTAGTACCTGTCCTGGCCATATAATGGTGTTCAAAGCAGGTCCCAAAGTACAACCAGCAAATAATTCAACAAAAAACTTGGGAAATAGCAACAGTAGGAAGTAAAAAAGCCACATGTACACAAGAAATTGTTTACCATACTGTGCATATTTTGAAGACAATAAAAAAATGTATTTAATTCCAGCCCTCAGGTGTTCATAGGAACTAAATTAGAACCATCATTATTGCATGTGTTGTTTACAGTGAAGTAGAGAACCCAATTCAGTGGTAAAGGAACAAGTAGCTGTGAGTAAACTGTGCTGACAGCCTTCCAGCTGGATCAGTGTTCATTTTCCTGTGCAGTTTTGGGACAGATTAAATATGTGAGGCTGCACTCTACAGAGACTACTGTCTCTTGTCCTAAGAAGACACCATGGACACTTAACATCATGCAGCAGGAGAAAGATATCCTCCAATATTGATATAATTGTGTGATTCCAACTGCCAGACGTGTTGGATCCCCAAGCCATCAGGTTGGGCATGACTGGTAAGGGGCTTTGCAGCAATGCTGTGACATCTGGTGTGTCAGCTAGAAAACAACTTCAGTGTCACCAATGAGATAATTGCTCTCACCAGTCCCACTGATGAGATGGAAGTAAGACCCAGGTTTTTCTCAGAGACATAGCACTTGAGATACCAGACCTGTGGTGCATTGTTTCACTTCTCCTGGGAGAACATTATCCCCAGCAGCAGTAGCCTTCTGTTGTTCACAAAGCTCTGCTCATCTGCAGACTCCTGTATTATTCACACATCCACAGCTACCAGGGTCAGGTCTGGGGGCAGTTAGTCAGGGAGGACACACATCTTGTATTTCGCAGCAGGAGCATGGACAACCTGCTGCTGGGCAGCCTCCTCAGCCTGCCAGCTGAACTGCCCTGAAGAAGGGAGGTTATGTGCAACAGGGTAAGACCTGGCAGTTCCTCAGTTTATTAGGAAAGCAGATGGGTTGTAAAGAGCTGGGCACTAATTGTGGGTTAAGCTGTGGCTCCAAGAGAAGACTTGGGTACCTAGCAGTGGGGAACTGAAATGCCACAGCTGGATGGTGAAGGGCACTGGAGTACTACAACTCATCTGACTGCTTCAGATTTATTCCTGACATGTTTAGGACATAACTTTGCTTGCAGGCTGTGTGCCAGAGCAGATATTTACTGTCCTCTCCTTGCTGGTACTGGATGGGGGATAACACAGAGAGGCAGTGTAAAGCATTGTCAGTGTGAGCCATGTTTTGGATGCTGCAGCTAACTGGGCAGAAATGTGACTTCCTGCCTGGTCCCACTCAGCTTTCTTTTCCCAAATGCTGTAGTGGTCCAGTGTTAGTAACACAGACCTAGAGCCTTACAGACAGCAAACAGATTGAGTAACCTCAACAAATGAGTACCACCAGATACCACAATGGGATTTGGCCACAGTAGTTTCTATGCTTCCAATGTGGTAAAATAAGTCTGGGACTGTTTGTATTAGCTGATCAATTGACAAAAATGACATAAATTATCCCAGCTTCATTTAGGTCCCCGGGGATAATGGTATTTCAATAACACAAGTAAACTTCATGCAACCCTTGACAAAGTGAGATCTCCTTGGAAAGAGATCTCTTTTCAAAAGCAGTCACAGCTTTAAACATGAAGTGGTGGTTCAGAACCTTCTTACAAAAGCCTTTAATAATTAACTGGCAGATTCAGCCCCACCTCATTCAATTATAAGAAAGCAAGTGGGCTGCAAAGAAAACCTGCTTAAAAAGTCTCCCAGCAGGCATTTTGGTTACTACCCAGTGTGAGTTACAAATTGAGTAATAGGAAAAGCAAAGAAATAACAGGATTTAACAATGTTAGGCCTAAGCTAGTATTAGTCCACTTCTTATTAAAATCATGTTAACATAAAGGCAAAACCTCAGCAGGGCTTGCTTAAGTTGAGCTACCTGGTAATAGAGACCTCAGAACACTGTTGCATTGCAATGCAATCTCTCTCTGAAGCAGAGTCTTCAGCAGGCTAACCTAAGTAAGGTGCTTTTTAAAGCATCAGAGCTTAAATAGATCTAAAGACTGGCTTGCTTAAATATGAATGTTAATCCTTGGGTACAGGTGGCATTTAGCATTCATGCAAAGTGTACCCTTCCTCAGCCCCTCCAGCACTTTGAAAATTAATTAACACTGCTGACTTAAACCATCAATAACCAAGAGCTACAGACCTGGGAGAAAAGGCAGACCTCACAAAGCTGTGAGAATCTTCTTGGGCATGCAGTGTTTTCAGGGAGTTGTCCATTTCCTGCAATAATGCAATGCATCATTTTGGTCATGCTTGTTTGCTCCTAAACAGCTTCCTACCTAAATGAAGTCAGCGCAGTACTGCTGTGTCTTTTGGAGGCTGCAGGATTAGCAGACAGGACTGAACCACACTCTCTTTGCAGGTGATTTCACCATGACACCACTGCTCCTGTGCTGGAGGTTTCTACCTGACAGCAAATTGAGGGAAGAGTCTCCTCAGATTCACCCATGCAAAGGCATCCTCATGAAGCTGGTGTGAAGCTGGACTGTGCCAGCCTTGGGGATTTCACACCAAAGCAGATCAAGAAGTGCTCACGTTACTCACTGTGCCTCATTGTGAGCTGGATGGGATCATTCATGTCAGAACAGGAAAAAAACCCTTAATTTTCTTTATTTGAAGTTAGAGTCCTGAAGCTCCTTGACTATGGAATGGTGAAACCCAGTCAAAGACTGTCCGCTGCTCATCTTCCACAAACCATTTACAAGCTGAAGATTCCCACAGTATTTAGTCTGCCATTTGATGCATTTGTTGCTCTGACATCTTTCTCTTTCCTTCCTATGCTCTTTGTGAAAGTAGGTGATAAGAAATATCTTGTATTGGGTTTGTGTGGCCAGGTTTTGTAGCCAGGGGCTATAGGGGTGGCTTCTGTGAGATGATTCTGTGTCCAAACACCAGTCAGCTCCACAGCAGACCTGCTGCTGGCCAAGGCTGAGCTCATGAGTGGTGATAGTATCACTTCTGTGATAACTAACCTGTTTTAGAGGGGGAGAAACTGCACAACAGCAATTGCAGCTGGAGAGAAAAGTGAGAATATGTGAATAAAAGAACTCTGCAGACACCAAGGTCAGTAAACAAGAAAGGAGAGGATTTAATTTGTCATCAATTAATAAAATGCATCAAAAATCCTTTCTGCACATCTTCGCAGTCAGCTTTGCTGTGAACATCTGTGCCATCTCCAGACAGTGCAACTTCACTCTCCACCCTTTTGCTGTGTAACTTGCAAACATCTGGTCCTGCACAAACCCTAGCATGGATTTCCAAGGGGTTGTTGATGATCTGGTAGCCAACCCCTGCTGCAAAACCTGGCCATTTAGTCCTGCCTTTTCCTTCCTACCTTTTATCTGGGGGGTGTGTATGTGACAGTTTATAAGGACACCTTCTCTCTTTTCAAGTGGCTTAGCTTCTTTGAGGAGCTTGTTGAAACTTTGGCAGTCAAAGGATATTATGTCATATAAATCACTCTTCTTTACATGCTCACTGACTTTTAAAAAGACCCTAATAAACTGATAACTCAAAAATTTCATTTATAATAAGCATCTCAACCTTTTCCCAGTGTCTCATACTTTGCCTTCGTGTCTGTTAAATGTAGTCATTGTCTTAGTGGAAAGTAATTTAGCTTGCACAGGCATAAATGGAGATTGGAGGCTGGTCTGGTTGGTTGGAGGGGATTTTGCAGCTGAATTGGGATGACCAGGGCTGGCTGAATGACTTCAGACTCTCAAAGGATGTTTTTCTGGAAATTAGCACATGGGAAACTCACAATACCTATTTGCTTCTAATTAATTACAAGGAGATGGACACCGAATGGACCACTGGCTGTGCTGCATGCTGCCATGAAGAGGTATCCTCTCTGCCTAACACAAGGGTTGTCCAGCCATGGGAAGTGAGAGAGAGCTCTGCAAAAATGCTGTTCCCTGTTTTCAGCATACACTGTTTGTCTCCATACCAACCCACCGAGTTTAGAAACAAAAGGAATATTTTTCTGCTAACATTTATGCCTGATAGCAACAGCAACATGGATCTGCTTGGGAAAGACTGTGAGTGAATATTCATAAACTGGTATCTGTTCTCCCTAATGAAAACTGAGAAAAACCTTCCCCAAACCAAAAGATTTTCCAGCATGGTTACTAGTCTGAAGATGAATCTGTCTTCTTGTCTTTCTGCAATCACAACTGAGGAAACCTTTCCTTAGACAGAACACAATAAGCCCTGTGAGCTATCTGCAGCATGACAGAAGGCTTTCTCTTTAGGAATTCCAATCGAGTGCTATGCTCCAGGTAACACCGAGACCAAAGGTTAGAGCCTGAGGTCACTTGACACAGACTCACAGACTTTCAGGGTAGATTGAAGAGCTCTCAGTCTGCAGCATCCCATCCGAAATGCCTGCTGCACCTGCTGCAAAGAGGGAACACATTTGGTTTATATATGGCTTGGAGATGCTAAGCTCTGCAGCAATTCCTTTTGTGTGCTTTGCATGTCCATGTGAGTTCAAACAGAATAGTGCACACCAGCCCAGCAGCTGCGAGGGGCTCTGCCTGCTGGGTCCAAGGGACCATTCTGCAGTCTGCCTGTGCTTTCATGAATATTGATCACTGTCTACCTGTAGCACAGAGTAGCTGATCTATGTGAGAGCCTTCACTGACAGGCCCAGATAGATTTTCTGTGCACTGTCCAGAGTTTTTCCCTCGGTAAGACTTTACTCTTACTTCGAGCTGTGCACTTGGTGCAAATGCTTTGCCTTTCAGAATTAGCAGCTCCATTATCTAAATGGATTTGTTGTGGATTTCAGAAACAGCTGATGAGAATAAAGTACAAGAGGCTTAATCAGTAAACAAGATGTGGCTTCACTAAGTAAATAAAATAAGAGTCTGTTGGCCTCGATGTGGATCAAACCAAATATCACCAAAGGTGCATGCACACATCTTGGAGACCATTTTGGACTACACAAAGTGGGAAATGAAGTGGGTAACTGACAAAGCAGTGCTGTAGTTAAGAGTGAGTTAAATTTAATGTTAAGAACTTTGTGTAGAAAGGCTTAGGGTCTTGCTGAATGTGGCAGTCTTAGGCACTGAACAATGTTCCCTATTTGAGATCACCCATGTATTGGAGATCTGTGCCAGATTTACAGAGGTAGGGTAGGCAAAATTCTTTGGTGGGCTAGCAAGGCAACGATTGAAGGGCTTAGGGGTGCACAAAAGGAGAACAGATGAGCATAAATAGGCAGATACATCTAAATGTTGACAGGTTAGAGCAGGATAAACAGAGAAGCCAGAAAGCAAGGGGCATCTGAACGCTGGTCACGTTGTCTTTTCTCTCTCAGTGCATGTGCCTCATTGCTCCTTGGTTATCAAGCTCTCTCAGGTAAGTGCAGCACAAACCCATTCAAATAACCAGAGGTAAACACAGCCTGGTTAACTGCACTGCAAACTCAGTGCAGAGGGAGCCTGATGCATGTGCCTAGTTGTTTTTACATCACTCAAATAAGAGACAATCCAGTACAAAGCAACCAACCAAGTAAACAACTTAGGCACAGTCCTGAGACAATTTCTCCAAGTCAGTAACAGTGGCTGTGCAGCAAGAACCCATCCCTCTGCTGCTGTACACTGGCATAGTTCCTCTGAAGCTAATGTTAGCTAAGCATCAATTGTTGCAAAATAAGTTGGGGGAAAGAAGTAATCAGACTGAGGATGAAGTAAAGAGGCTTCTTAGGGCTTGGTTTATTCATGTTGGTAGTCTCAGTGCTAACACAATTGATGTGTTTGCTTACTCCACTCAGATACACAGATTACCTTTAAGTAGATGCTTAATATGCAGAATAATACCTGCACCAGTTGTAGGTGGTGGGAACAGTTCAGTGCATTAAGAGACAGCATGTTCCAGGCAATACACAGCAGCAATTGCTGCTCTAAGAAATTTGCAGTGGGTTTAAGTCCCCATTCCACTGGCTCAGGTATCACCAGGAGGTAACAAACAAGGGTGGAGCAGAGCTACTCCTTGTTACACTACAGATTCTGAGTCAGTGTCACTTATTTGCTGTAGAAAATGGGAGCTTGCAGCACTGATGATGAAAGGCTGAGGCACCCAGTGCCAGTATAAACTATCCTGGCTTTTACTAACAGCTCCTTTTCTTCATTTCCAGAGAAGCATTTCCAAGACACAAGATTTGTATCTCACTGCTGCATGCTTTGTACACACAGTGCTTAAGGGATAATCCTCAATGCACTGTAGTATATGAAGCAATAAATGACTGCTGAGATTAATAGACTGAGCAAAGCTGAAGCATTTAATCAATCTCCCCAAAAAAGTACTCATTGCCAGAATATTACAGGCAAGAGAATTTATTCCTCATGTCCAACAAGCCCTAACAGGGAACAGCAAAATTTCTATTCACCAGTGAGGACTTAAACTGCTGAGCTGTCTTCTGTTTTAACAGGGCACCTCGGCATGGGGTGGAGATGAAGGCACTGACTGCAGTCCCAACCAGGCAGGAGACTTGTAGAGGCTTAGACACGAGTGGTTAAACATGCCCATAGATAAGGGTTTCCATGCTTTATGTGGAAGAGATAATATTCTAGTTGTTTGTGTCATGACATTTGTAAGACAGAAGAGTAACAGCAAGTATTAGAGACTCTCCCTAGTGTAAGAAAGAGCAGAATATGAGAGACTTGGAATTGTTTTTTTTATCCAACCCAACTTTGATATAATTTACAGCACTGCTCTAAAGTTCTTCATGGTGCATGAGCAGGGATTAGTGAATTGAGGTTTACTTGGACAGACTTTGGTGGCCATGTAGGTGGCAGAATGCTAACATGAGTAAGGAGCTGCTGTCCAGCAGGGAGCTCTTGTATGGACATGACCTGTGAACACCTTAGCAGCAGAGAGGTCAGTGGTCAGGCTTTCTGACTTCACAAGTTGTCTGTTAGCTCCCAGTTTCCCACAGAAACACACTCAGCCTTAGAGGATATCGCAGTCCTCCTCTTGGCTTGAGCCACCCAACAACCCACAGAGTTCAGCAAGTCTCTCTCAAGAGAAACTTACATTTCATGGTAAAGATGACTGTAGATATGTGAGCCCTGAGGGGGTAGGAAGAAGGAAGTAGTACCTTTCTCTACACCTCTCTTCTTCACTCACACACTTTCTGCTCTATCCTTATACATATTTATTTGTGCTTTACCAATAGCTGATCAAACAGAGGGTTAGAATTTTCACTGTGACTTCACTTGCTTGTTGTTTAATCTGGTCTGAGAAATTCCAGTGCAAGGGTTGGATGCTCTGGGATGTGCTGGTAGTGTATGCCACCTCGCACTGGACTCTAACCTCATCTGCACCTCTTCTCTATATACCACACATTCTCCTCCTCCCTTCCTCCAGACTCTCATTGCTGGTTAACCAAGCTGTGCTGGTCCCCTTCCACAGTCTGTTCCAGCCCTTCTTCGTCATTTTTAGGGGGTCAGTGCTAAACATTTCCAGAAAAATCATACATGTTAAAGGAAATATCTAATCAGTGCTCACTTGAAAACCTCCTCTGTGAATCGGTGATGCCTACCAAAGGCTGTGTGAGAAATGCAGATCCTGCTTCAAGCTCAGGTGTTTCTAAAAGCAAATCAATAGTCTGGATTGGATCCGAGTCAGGTTTCTAATACTAATCTTTTCAGTTTCACAAAGAGGGAAAAACTCTAAAAGCATAACACAGATGATAATGGCTGTTCATTTGTAAGGACTTTGAAAACAAACAAACAGACAATAAGCAAAACCAGATTTACCTTGCCATAAATCCAAGGTAATCTGATTTTCTCTCGCATCTTTGTAATGAGTTCTCATTAGTTTACAGATCTAAGTGGCACTTAAGTGGATAAAGTTACATGCCATGATTTATCTTTTGTCACTCATCTGATGGATGCCCATGGTGTTCCTAGGATCTTCTTACATTTGAACTCCACGTGCCTGAAATCTCTATTGACTTTCCATCTTTCACAGTGTTGCAAAGTCATGATGATTTGAAATGAGTGTAATTAAGAAATGATTTATTAGAGCAACACCACACTGACCAATCTGAACTGCACACTATCAGAAAATTATCCTAGTAAGTTGAATGGAAGAAAGGACTTTCTTAAGGCTTTACTCCAGGTTTCATCTAGGCAGGCTTTATGCTGAGGAGATTCTCCAGATTTTATTTACCTCAGCATAACCTGGGAGTAGTGGCAGG